>JALLPB010000847.1:0-18304 GCA_036939975.1 Cyclostephanos tholiformis | reverse complement strand
ATGGACGTGGTGGTATTTCTGAGCTGGCAAGGTGCCAACTCCGAATATGTGCTTCAGTTATATGGGATTCACGTAGAGTTCTACGCAAAACACATGATTCTGGACCTCCAGAGGAGCTCACTTCTGATCACTTTTAAACTTTAAAATAAGCTCATAATTCTTTTATTCTAATCTCCGTTACATGTGCTTCCAGTCCCCAGTCAGGAAGCCCTAGCACTACGATACTTTCTCCTCCCATCAAGAAGCTTAGGACAGGCACATAAGACCAACAAAGTTTGCGGAGAGTTTCATGTATGGGGGACAAGAACTCCTGGACAGGCTTCCACCTGAACTCACAAGTAGTTAGAAGTGTGATTTTTATGCTTCGGACGCAGCATTTCGATCTGGAAGAGTGGTGCAGACTACCAAGAATAGGGACTCATGTTGGGACCATTGGAATAGCTATGTCAAACCTATGGGAGTGGACCCATATTTACAGACTACCCCATTTGGACATCAATGCCGATGCCTCATGGGGTTTGCTGCTAGAGTCTGCTCTGGATAGTTTGGTAGAGGACAGAAAGTCCAAGCTAGCACAGTGTCTAGCACGATTACAGTCGTTGGCCAGAAGATCGCCCTGGACATGAACACCAACCCAACAAAGATAATGGGGTCAGATAAATTCCTCCCATGCTTGCAGGAACTGCTTGATGGCTACAGGCTGGAGGACCCGCTTGGAGAAGAAACTCCCCATCGAGGCTGATGTTCCGGAACTGCTGTTTGATATGGGCTACGGCCCTAACGGTTCAACGCTGGGACAAGCAGTGGGGGACCTGTCCCTCATCACCTTCTATTACTTGCTACGAGTTGGTGAGCATACTGTTAAAGGCTCACGGAACAAATCCAAACGTATGGTACAGTTCAAACTTGAGGACATCACCTTCTTTGGCCGAAATGCTTTGGGGCAATTACGGTGTCTCCCATGGGATGCCCCGTTTGACGTGCTCCTCAATGCAGAGGGGGCCACTTAAAAATTGGATAACCAGAAGAATGGCTGGAAAGGGGTGTGCGTATATCAACAGCACAATGGAGATCCACTCCGATGTCCGGTATGTACAATTGCACGGCGAGTCATTCACATGCGCACACACAATGCCGTCGGCGCAGACTATCTCTTGACTTATTTCATCGATGGCATACGCAAGGACGTCACCGCAGAGGATATAAGCAAACATCTAAAGCTGGCTTTGGGGCTCTTTAACTACCCAACACGAAATGGGATCCCAATTGAAAGGGTTGACACTCACTCATTACGCGGTGGAGGAGCGAATGCTCTGGCACTGTCCGGCTACTCGGACACACAAATTCAAAAGATGGGACGATGGCAGGGGGCCACCTTCAAAGAATATATTAGGGAGGAGTTAGCAAACTACTCCGAGGGAATGTCTACCGCAATGAAAACCAAATTCAAGCCTTCCAGGACATCACCAACACAGTTTTGTTGATGGACTATAATACAGACTTCATGTTGGCTGCAGCGGCATAACTCCAGCATGATGTTTGGGGTCAACGGGAGGAGGATAGTGATGGAATAATGCTGCAATATTTTTGTGGCTGACAGAGTTCACATACCACGGACCCAGGGGCACCCCCTGTCTGTCTTCTTCAGCGGGCTTTTCCATATTCTCAGCCAATCATTTATTGTACAGGACTCATGTGTGCCAGGGGTTGGACACCGACAGTAGGATTGTCCTTAAGACCTATATTTGTTTTTGCTTTTTGATATGCCCAGGTACGCCGGAGCTTTTGGAGGGACAGAGAGATCTTGCTCAGTGCCCGCTTGATACATGCGCCCACCGAGGGTCAAGCTGCTCCTCTGGGGATGACCTCTGGAGGTCATGGTGGGCGACAGATTTCTGTCCCCAGGGGAAAGGGAGGTTCGCATCCCAGGGGATACTAACCCTGCAGTTTTTGGCACCACACCCATTTTTAGACCCTAAATTTGTAGTATGTGCCGGATCTGGCGGGACTGTATCCGGCTCTGTGACATCATGGTCTCAAGGTCCAGACTTGACTATGCCTCCAGTCAAAATTGAGAAAAATCGAGCCAGCAAGCTCCGAACGAGCTTCCAACAAGGTCCCAGCAAGCTCAGAGCAGTTTTCGTCATTTTTGACGTAGGAATAGTAGAAAAAGCTAGCTCTGCATTCTAGTATGTAGAGAGCATATGATAAACCGACATAGGACTTGATTTTTTTTTAATGTGAGGTGACAAACTCATTATTTTAGAGCCCAGATCAATTGTTTCAAGTTGTAAATGTGGATAAATCTTTTTCCTGATACCTTGTGCAGTGGGATAAATCTAGTAGATTTACAATTTGAAACAATTATCCTGGGAACTGTAGTTCAACCACCAAAATCTCCACATCTCACAACTCACTCCCTCCCACCATAAAATAAATCGCCACTCCCCTGCCCCCTCTCCCAACTTTGATAGCACCATTCTCGGCAGCGGTAAGTCCGGCGACATCGATTCTTTGCATCTGTGACTCCCTCAACTTCCCCTAACATCCCGTGGCACCGGCACCACTCCCCCCCTCTGATGACAGCCGTTCAATCCCCTTGACTGCCACCCCTTCATCAGCGCTGTTCCACCACCATGTGTTCATCATGCTGGGCCCCAGAGCCATTGCAAGAAGACATCCTATGAACTACCAACATTTCGAGTTAAGGTTGGATGCAACAATCAATTTGGTAGATTGAAAGTCAGAATATTATCCAGTAAAAAAGCTCTTAGATTTACTGCTTTTACAACCTGACAGCGGGCTAGCTGTTTCGATCGTTCTCTTCTGAGGTGAAATGACAGCAGATTCTTGTTACAGACTTCACAAGAATGGTGTGGAGACAGATAAACCAAGAGGCTATTACAGGTGCGCCAAAAATTATACAGGGATAGTTAGCATTTGGTCCTGATGTTATGGCGCGGTAGTGGATGTTGAGGCATACATAGAGAAGGGGGTTCAAAAAAAGAGAGAGAGAGAGGCGTACAAGGCCTTTCTTAGAAAAAAGAAAAAAGAACCCTGAAGGATTTGACTTCCCTCCACAAGTTGGGGAGATCACAAAATAGGGTAACCGATGTTTTTTATTTTTTGAGCGGAGGGCAAGGCCACCAGAGGTGGCCTTGCCACCCGCTCAAAAAATAAGGGGCATACTCGAATCAAGTCGGGATGAACGACGAAACTTTCAGCCCCGTGCGGTTGTTGAGTTTCCTGTATGACAGTAGGTTGCCCAGGTTGGGTGGGCGATGCCAAGCAATGGTGAGTTGGTCGATAGGGATGTTGTACCCCTTTTCATTCGTTAAACAATGGAGGGGTGGTTGGTTGGGTGGTGTGGCAACCCGTGTTGTCCACAACTTTTGAATGGTTTTTGAGGAGGGGTTGGAGGGATGGTATGGGAGATGGAGGAGACGCGCGATGGAAGGAACTTAAGCACATGTGATTCTTCGTAGATTGCCACGTATAAGTTGGCAATAGCTGGTGCTGGGGACATGCCCATTGCGATCCCACTGATCTGCTTTACGATGATATCCCCAAATCTCATATGGTTGTTGAACATAACAAGCTCGATTGCTTCCGACAGGGCCGCTGGGGAGAAACCATACCTGCCAGAGACCTCTTCCTGTGATAGGTATCTGTTGAGTCGTGCCAGACAATCTGTGGTGTTGATGCTTGGGTACATGGCCACGGCGTCTTATGTGAAGAGGCTGATATTGGTTGGTAGGGTCCCCAGTGCTTCAAGTTCTGTTTTTAGGTCTGCTGAGTTCTTGAAGTATAGAGCTTGGTCTTTTAAAATTGGTTGTAGTTCTCCGTCCACGTATTGACCGATTGCGTGTGGTAGGCTACCACAGTCCGAGCAGACGGGGCATCCAATCGGTAGCTTGTGCGATACAATGTAACTCATCTCTGTTATTCTGGTCCAAAAATACAAAAAACTGCCATCCTTCTGAGCCATTATTCCTCATAGAGCCTGGCACAAAATGCCTCATAACGCAAAGATTGCAGCAAGATTGCAGAGATCGCAGAGATCACAGGGATTGCAGTGATGTTGCAGAGATCACAGCGATGTTGCAGAGATCACAGAGATTGCAGCTATGTTGCATAGATATTGCACACCTTAGGTCTATGACTGTCCAAATTATTTAAAATACACTGGGAATAAGAAGTGACACAGAAAGTTTACCCGAAGTGTTTCTTCATGACACCTGAACAGATTTATTCACAATTAATATTTTTAGTTTCTCAAAAAGAAGAAATGAGAAAGGGGATTGATTTTAACACATCCAAATGTGTTTTTTCATGATGACTGTTAACAGATTTATTATTTATTTTATTTTATATTCTTTCTCATAAAGAAGAAATGAGACATGGGACTCCTTTTACACAGCAAAACCTCTTTCTGCCAGGTTACATAAAAAAACAGTAAAAAAGATCCATTCCCGGCAAAACTTGCCCCGGTAACTCAGCTCTACCTATTAGTGTGATTTTAACAAGAGAATCACTGTGAATGATTCACGAGTTGAAGCAAATTTCTTGAGCAAATTTTTAGCACAGAATGTGAAACCTTCTCAGTCCTTAGGTATGACACTGACTATTTTTTGACTCTTGTCAATTTTTAGCTGCGCGTGAATATCTGAGTCAATAAAGAGTCAATAAAGGACTTGTAGAGAGATGATTGTAGGAACCTCACACCTTTTTTTTCAACAATCTAGCCGATGCTACCTACCCAAGAGTACTCTCCTTTCTCACAGAGATTGCCGTCACCCCCAAAAAAACAAGAATTTGCACTGAATTCCCAATTCACAGCAAACTCTGCTAAAACCACAAACAAAAGAAGGCTACCCATCTCAAAAACAAACAGTGCAGAACAAATTTGCTTGACTATTTTTTGTGCAGTGAAGTTTCTGTTAAAACCACGCTATTTTCCTCGACCTGACACAAGTGCAAAATGGCGCAAATGATTGCTAAATTGGTGATACATCTCCATCGCAGGACCAAATGTTTGGTGTTTGGGGGGATGCAAAACTCCCTGTCCCCTTTAAAGTTCTTTTGAAAATGAGGTTGAGGGAATTGGTAGCAAGGTAGCAGGCTGTTTTATGTGGAGGGGCAGTAAGGTACACAAGCGTATCGGTTCCCATCCTACTTGATTCATGTCATAGTTGTTTATGTAACAAGAAATGCCATTTTACTGAGGGGCAAGTTATTAATTGCAAACTTGCACTTTTTGGTGATTAATTGCAAACTTGCACCAATAAGGTATTATTTTGAGGACTTAGATGTAAGCCACGAATTCCAATGTGACAAGGTGCAAGTATGCAATTAATCCCCAAAGAATATAAGTTTGCAATTAATCACCTAAAAGTGCAAGTTAGCAAAATTGCACAACTATTTGACGTTTTTTGTTATTAAACGTGCAAAATAAGAAAAATCTATGAAGACTCTACAGGCAGCCAACTACCATACAAGCTTTGCACAACCCCATCTCAGTTACTGGAGCAACCCCAAAATTCTTGTTATGATTTTTTACACTTAAATCTCACTAAACTTGTCACAAATACACTTAAATCTTGCTAATTTAAGTGTAAAAAACTCACAAACACACTCATTTGTACAACCCCTCAGAACTTTCATAGATGGACAGACCTACCGACCTATCGACCTACCGGCCTACCGACTTACCAACCTACCAACCTACCAAACTACCGACATACGGACCTACCGACCTACCGACCTAACGACCTAACGACCTAAAGACCTACTGACCTACCGAGCTACCGATCTACCAACCTACCGACCTGCTGACTGCCCTGAAAGGTGTTACGGGCAGTACAGACAGACTGTCATAGATGGACCGACCTACCAACCTACTGACCTAACGACCTACTGACCTACCGACCTACCGAAATACGGACCTACCAAACTACCAAACTACCGACATACGGACCTACCGACCTACCGACCTACCGACCTAACGACCTAAAGTCCTAACGACCTACCGACCCATCGAGATATTGACCTACCGACCTAGATGTCCTTCCGATTCCTACGTTGATTTTTACTTACGAAAACAAAAAACTGTCTGTCTGTCTGTCTGACTGCAATAATGATTCCTACGTGAAGCCCTACGTTGATTTTTGGATGACGTACGAACAGGTTTTGCCGCGCCTTTTTTTCGCTACCTACCATAGATAAAAATTGTGATTTGTGCCTACCCTACCGTACTATATTTAATTATTTTATTCTTCCAAGGCTTTTCTAGCCTTTGTCTGGCAGAATAAAGAAATAATAACTCAAGTTTTTTGGTTGTGGGCGAGGGCCAGAGAAGTCTTGGCAGATAATAGGAATCCTTTCTTTTGGGGGGAGGGGGGAACCCCCCCTTTTGTGATAGGAAAAAGTTCCAATGAGCTTTACGTAACACTTTGTGTTATGGGCCTAGGCTAGTATTTTAATAATATTACTGTTGTCTGCTCCTCACCTAGGATGATGTAAAATCATCGCTCTCCACGCAAAAGCCATTCCCATGCAGCACCCCTATTCTAACAGCGACAACGACGACACATCCTCGCTTGGATTGGGGGGCTACGAGGGTGAATATGTAACATCCGACAGCTGTCGTCTGTTCCCAAGAATATTTGACGCTGGCGTCGAGTTAGAATCGCTGTGTCGCGCTGAAATATCCGGTGGAAAGGCCGCCCTGACGTTGGGATTCCCCCCGTCGTGTTTGTCCGTCGCGAGGCTACTGGCGGGGAATATTTGCTGTGTGGACTGTAGCGAGGAGAATTCCGACCTTTTAGGATACGCGTCGATCGGATACGGGACGATACTGTGCCAGGATTGCGCAACGAGGCATATCGTTGAGTCGGGGGAGGAATCCAACGTCAAGCACCTCAGTAAGGAGCATTGGAATTTCCGCGCCACCCTCTCAATCCTCGAGGGAGGAAACACGCAGATGTTAGATTATGTCAAGCTCAAGCCGCGTTGGCGCCCCCCCAAGGGCAGGTCCAACGAATCGTATCCCGAGGACATTTTAGCGCTTAAGCAAGTGTACCTTTCAGTCGCCGCGGCCACATATCGCAGAAATCTGGCGAAGAAGGCGGATGCTATTTATTATGGTTGTATCACCGCGCTACGGCAGGAGGATGCCTTGAAGGAAGAACTGTTGCAGATATTGGACATTTCTCGTCGTGATCCATTTCACCAAATCTTTGAGCGAAACAAAATGTCCGGGGACGAGATTCCTGGGTTTTTCAACGGCGATTCACCTCAAGATCACGATGCTAGGGGCATTCTAAATAGAGGAGAGGGGGCTGCAATCAGAACTGATGGCGCTGGCTCCCCCGAAGCAATGGGACGCTTTGCTGGGCCTAGGAAGGGACGAAACTTGCCCGCACCACTGATGAAGCACGAGGCGCCAAACATTGATCTGATTAAGCAAAAAATCAATATGAGGCGCGCCATGAACCCCTCTATCAAGGCGAATCAGCATACAGCTGCGTTTGGAGCAGACGAGACATGGGGCACGTAAGTTCCCGATGCGCTTTCCTCACAAAGGCTTAGACGGCGAGCAAGAGATCACGACACATCAATTCATTATCTATGCGATAGCCATACTTTCGTTGACACACTATCGGTTCAAAACAAGTCCAGTCTCAGGGTTATAAGATAACGAGGAAACGAAAATATCCTATTTTACCTAGTCCTATGACAAGATCATTCCAACTGCGACGCACCGTCGACTGAGCACCTAGGATCTTTTAGCTGCGCAAAGAAGAACTTTGAATACCGGTAAACAATAGGTATTAGTGTTAGCTCCTATTCATCTTGTCAAGAAGCAGAAACATAACAATAGGAGTATTTATTATACAACTTTTGATCGTCTCATCTCTTGAAGGAATTTTGTTTAGAAAACAGCAGTTGTCCGAGAAGGATCTTTGTGAGAGGTGCTATTTATCAGGCTCCTGATCCAAGAACGAATTTAAGACGAAATAATCGTAGAACTTTTATTTTTTGTTCCCACATGATCACAAAACAGAAAGTTTTACACATCTAACATGCAAACGTTGACAACCAAGCTGTAACACAATTGGTGCACTTAAGACGCGTTGGGAATGGCGAAGATCCCCATGGCACCGAAAAATTGGGAGTATAATTTCAACGACGTTTTGATCGAGACCACTTCTGCGTGTGGGGAACCACTGGGGTGAGTCCACTCGGGGCTGGCTGCCTTTTCCTTTTGCCACAGATCCACGCATGAGTCAAACCTTGTCTGGCAGTCATCCGAGTCCTTGGATCTACCACAATCAAACGATTGATAAAATCCTTCCCCTCACTGGTCAAGCCAGACATAGCCCATCGAGGATAATAAAATTTACCTTTCAAGATTTTGGCAAATATCTCATCGCTCGTCTCCCCGTTGAAGGGCATTTGCTGGGTGAGAAGGAAAAACGTAATCACCCCCACCGACCAGAGGTCGCACTCCTTTCCATAACTACGCTTCACGACCTCAGGCGCCACCGAGCGCACTGAGCCGGCGAAAGCCGTCATGGGGGGGTCACCCGGTTTGTGAATCTTGGACACTCCAAAATCAATTATCTTGATTGCTGAATTTATGTCGTTTTCTGAGAAGATTATGTGATCAGCCTATTTCAGCGATGAGATATCGGTGAGAGAGGTGACAATGGAAAGCATTCACACTGAGCCTGGACCCGGAACCTTACCTTCAGATCACGATGAACAACATTCCGTTCGTGTAAATACGCAACCGCATCCAATAGACTCGCGATGATCTTACGCCCCACACCCTCACTTAAAGGAGTGCTCCCACCCACGATCAAATCGAATAAATCCTTCCCTTTATAATGTTCCATGACTATGTGTACATACTCCCGATCTCGCAGTACATCCAACACCCTCACCACGTTGGGATGATTCAGGCGTTGGAGCACGGATATCTCATTCCTGAGCAGCTCGACATTCCCCGAATGGCCGCTTATGTTAACCGATTTTATGGCAAAATTGGTCCGGGTTTGACGGTGGATGCATGCGCGGACGATGCCGAATGAGCCGGTGCCGATTACGATTGGCAATACCTTGTATGAAGTCCGGACGTCCGCCTTGCGAATCCTGAAATCGCCGCCTTCTCCTTCCGTTTTAGGCGAGAGCGCTACCCTCCGAGCAGCAGCGGGATTATATAGCACCACCTGGTCATTCGCTGGTCGGCTCGTGCGCAACATGGTCGAGTTGACCTGAGGAAATTGAAATGATTCAAACGCAAGGGGGCATAAGAAAAAAGTGATTCGTGGGTGTGTTCTTCGTCAACTTTTCAGAGTTCTTTTGATGCACAGGTGGGTTGTGCTTGTGGTTCGTTGGTGCTCTATCCTGCTATATAGGTGCCTTGTCCGTGAGTGAGGATAGGGTGCGGCTTATCTCAAGATTTTCGTTCCTCCTACAACTACTAACATACCGTAGGATACGCAGTTTTCACTATCAAAAACGCATGCTGTCTCGTATAATTTTCGTACAGTTCCTACGTTGAGATTGAGCTACTCTCTCAACACACAAGCCTCAAGGTGCACACAACCACGACACATCACACAGGATCAAGTCTCCCACAGGACTGCTCAACTCAACTATACTACATTGCTCTGCTGGATGCCATCCCCCAAACCTACTACTACAGTCACTAAATGTGGGTCAATAAAGATGAGTATGGTGCCAAAACTGTCCTGGGTTAGTCCCGCACAACTCACACTCCCCCTGACTCAATATCAAATGAGTCCATTGGTTCAAGGGACTGAGGAATTCGGCACTGCTTAACTACTGCTACTAACCTGGCAGCTCAGCTGTGCATGGTGCTGTCAATCCAAGATGGAATGAGCTACCTTCATTTCATAGTCCCATTGCAGTCTGTCTATCATCCCAATCAAAATTCTGACTGGACCTTGACTCTTGCTCGACTCGACTGCACTACATTGCTCTGCTGGATGTCACCCTCCAAACTTACTACTACAGATACTTGGAGTGGGTCGATAAAGGCAGGTGTGGTGCCAAAACTTGTTGCCTAGGTTAGTCCCGTGTGACCCATGCTCCCCCTGACTCAAAATTCTTGCTGCAACAGTGTCCGACTACCAAAAGTAGTCACACAAAGAAGGGTTCAAGGCAATGGTCCAAGGACCACTCCAACTGGGTAGCCTTTTGACCTGGAATTCCTATGTAGGCTTCAATATGTTTTTCTATGCGGGGCTAAGAAGGCTGCTTAACAGCTTGACAGTAAAACATCGTGAGGCACTTGGCCACCGGCCATTACCAGCAATATGGGGTGGGGACAGAGCACAATCGAGGAATTTGCACATTTTTCTGTTGGGGATCAGGTCATCATCATTGGCTCTTCTGATCACAAGATGGACTCAAAGTATTTGATTTCACAATGAGGGCAAGTTCAAGATATGGTGATTGACCCTGTGGGCTGCCTTGTACACAAAGATATTAATCTGTACCACTTGTCTGTCTCATCACATTGCACTCACACCGAGCAGCATGTCTTGACATAAAACAGGATTGAGTGAAATCAGAAAAAGTACATCAAGCTTTGGGGCTCAATAGTGAAATATCCAGCAGAGATAACAATCTTTGGGAAATTGCTCCAATTAAGGAGATATTGTGGCAGCTGTGGCAAAGGGAGGGGATGTACCTTGCAATGCTAGACTACTCGATGATTGTTACCACCAAGAAGTCAAATGGTATTATACATCTCCTCTGGACTGAGGTACCATTTGTCTAACTGTGGACTAACTTTCAACAAGGTGACTATCGATTGCCTGTTGTGATCCACAATGACCATGGCATTGCCAACCACACCCACAAGATTTCATTCCACTACAACAATTACAAGGATGATGTTCCTTGTCTATGGGAGTTGTTGATGGTGTTTGAGCATAATATGTATCATGCTCTTGCCAAGACTCACTATGCTTTGGAGCAAGAGTCTTTGGCACATTGCTCAGCTTTGGAGTTGATTGTCAGCATCAGAAGCAGAACGATGCCCCTTAATACCTTAACATGGTGTTAGCTGGGGCATACACGCCACTGAATCAGGCGTATAAGCATTTAAACAGATTTAAATTGTCATTCTTCTCCTTTTTATCTTGATTTATTACCTATTAGTATGTGATATTTCTCATTTTGCAACAACTTTCTATGTCCCGAAAGAAAAATCCTACATGCTATAAATTACAATACCTAAAAAAAAAAAAATATTGGGTTCAACATTCAAGTTTCTTCCAAAAGGAGGATGCAGTTTTTTCAATATGAAAACTCTACCTATGTAAGAGTGATTTCGAAAGAACAAAATTGGAGTCTATATTTTGCACCAAACCCTACGTATGTAGGGTTTTTATTTGAATCAGTTAAGACCAATGGTGGACTCTAAAACCAACCACCACTCCCACACTTTAAAAAATGCAACTCAAAACAAAAAAAACAAAAACACAACACCATTGTCCCCTGCCACCTGCTGCCCTACAGCGGCTCTAATTTAGTAGGCAAGTCCAATCGCCATACGTTGCATGATAGACCACAATTGTTGTAACAAGGCAATATAATTTTTATAGGAATAACTAACTATTTCTCTTGTTGTCTACTTTCTACAGGCAATTACTTGTGTTTTTTCTGCACCACTGAAGATGAATCGAAGCAATGCTATCTGGCAATACTTTATCTGCTGATGCCGCCCTTGTTCAGCTTGATTTCTGACATGGGGGGGTTGCCATAGTTGCCATGTTTTTGGGAAGATAGGTATCGAGTATCGTGTTTTGTACTGGTACGTATCATAGTATTCTAGTTTAGACTTAGTTAAAATAAATACTTAGAAAAAAACAAGTGTGAAATGTATATAGTCACACCATTTGAATTGGTTTGGATGGGTGCAAAGTATAATTGTTTCTTACATGAAAATTAAGAGAAATGAACATTCTTTGCACCCATCCAAAAACAAAGCTGAAGAAAAAAATGGATTCTACGCAAATGTAGAAATCAATATAAATAAGTGTGTTGCACCTTCTCTACACAGATAGGAAATAGTTCCAAATTTGATCTTACGACTTAGTTAAGCCGAACTATTATTTATGAAAATCCCTCATTATTGCACTTTAAAATTTGAAAAATGACCTAACCTAGGGGCATGAGAGTACATTTTTTTCATGGTCTCTTAAATAACACCTTGCTGGCTGTTTCTGATGAGTTTGTTCAATGTCGCTCAGCTAAAGGCAAATATGGAGGATCATTGCTGTATGATGAGCGATTTACCTCATACTATCAGTCTGGCAGAACACTAGATGAAAAGTCTCAATCTGATAAGGACAAGGTCAAGCACATCCCCATGTGACTAGCAGTTTCTTGGTTATGGCCGATGATACAAAGTTGGGAATGGTGATTGAGGGGGTGAGGTGAGAAGCCAAATATGCTGTAGGATACCACAAATTGAAGTCAGACTCACTTTCAAAGATAAGATGAATGGAGTCAAGGAATGGTGGTTTCTTGATGGAGGGTCACTGCAACAAAAACTGGTGCTCTTTATCATTGGGCAGTGGTTGTGGTGGCAGCAAGGATAAACAGTGGTCATTGATGTCCTTGTCAAATGACTCATTGGCAGGAGTGGCAGATAGAATGGTGGTGGCAAGTGGCAGCCAAAATGATGGCCATGGATTCAGCAGTGGCTGAGTCTTAGATGTGGCTTGTAGTTGTTGGACAAATTGTTCATGGACGACATGATTGATAGCAGTGTTGACGGTTGAGACAAGACAATAAACCATGCCAGGGGAGGAGAGTGGAGACAAGGATTGAAGGTCACGGCTTGGGGAATGAACTCAGGCCAGCACTCAGCACCTGGTGTGTTCAGCAGGACACCACAGAGCCACCACCCCAGAGCCCTGCATAATACAAATTGGCAGGGACCCAGACACCAATCCAAGGATTCTCATTCCCAGAGGATTATTAGATTGGTGAAGTGTAGTGGGAGTGATGGGCAAAATTATGGTATGCAGAGTGCTTATGGTGAGTGGAGTGCTGTTGATAGGCTGGTGGTGGTGCTGCTGCTGCCTTGGAAGTGGAGAATGCAAGCAGGATGCAACAATCAAATCAACCAGCAGCAATGGCAAGTAATGATGGCTCACAATTGTCATCATTGTCATTGTTGTTGTCACCATGACATATGGCAATGAGCAAAAACAAAGACAAAAATGAAGACAACAAAGTGCAGTGAGAAGGGGGGGGAGGCCAGGGCGCCGACCAACTTGACACAACAACTAACCAAGGAGCCAAAGGGATTGTATGACAAGAGGAGGCAGAGGTTTTTGAGAGGGGGGGAGAGAGGGGGAGGCAAAGGCAACAGGCATCATGACAATGCCATGCAACAATGAACAATTGAGGGTTGACAAGAGGTCATGGAGGCACCTGCTGGGAGGCAGAGGGAGGTCACCAGGAAATGCAACAACCAACCATACAAGATGGGCACATTTGATGAAGCGATGAGAGGTGGAGGCACCAACTGGAGGATTCTGCAAGGCAGAGAGGACAGCAGACGTGGGTGGGGGGATTGCCAACATGAGAGAGTGGGTGCTGTGACTGATTGACGATGGAGACAATGACAACATTCCCTCCACCAAGGACATTGACAATGGCAAGTCGATGATGTCACAGTCATTTATTAATTTTTGTGAGGGTGAAATTCCCCACCAAAAAAGACATTTGCTGGTTTTTACCAAATTCCCTTTGGCAATTAGATGTCCTTTTCATGGGAACATTTTTAATGTACCTTTTACTCTTTTTTGGTCTACATGCTAGGGAATTTTATGTTTTGGTGGAAGGGGTAAAAAGGAACTCATTTGGCAGGAACATAGTTCCTGTAAAAAGGAATTCCTTTTTTGGGACTATTAAAAGAAAAGAAATATGAAAAATGATTCCTTTTTGTTTTGCAGGAATCCCTGAGGATTCCTGGAGGATTCCTGGAACAGGGATTCCAAAAAAAACGAACAAAAAAAGGAATGCACAACCTAGCTTAAGGGAAGAGCACCACAACTGGGTGGTAGCTACTATGCACTCTCTTTTTTTGGTAGGAGGCCATGCACGGTGAGGGGTGCAGATTTTGTAGATCATACTTAATTAACTAAATAGGCCATTTAGGTACCATGTCCATGTTTTAAAGAAATATGCCACTGTGTATGACTTTGTATGTATTCTACTTATTTATTAGAGTTAGATACTGCAGGTGCTGACCAGTCAGTATTTTGGTCAGTATTTTCTAGGTTTAGAGGCAAATAATTCCTAGTGTGCTGGTTTGACTAAGTAACAACATTCAATTTCCTAAAAACATCACCCACACTGTTCACCCCTCTTCATTCTCATCTACTACAGCATCAATTTCAGATTCACTATCATTTAAATTTTCAAAATGGTGGCAGGAGGATGACAATGATGGCAATGACAATGACTATGACTATTGTGGGAGGGGAGGTTGCTACTTTTTCATTGTTGTCATTGGTTTTGATCCCAGCAGTTGAGTGTCTACAACAATACCATGGTGGATGAGGTCTTATCATTCATGGAGGTGGCAACAGCCATCAGGTCAGGTTCCTACTGAAGCCTTCATCATTGTGGTCTTTGTCATTGAACAGCAGCACTCATCAGGTTTTTGAACCATTTGGAGGGGGAGGGAACAAGAGGTGGAAGTCATATTGCATAGCTTAATAAAAATACTAAGAATACTGTGACTGCCAGTCTTTTAGTTTAACCCTCTTGTACCAAATAACCTTAAATTTGTTTGACCAAAAGATTTTGGCAAAATCCGGTACATAAAAACATAACTCCTAGATGAATATTTACTTACTCTGACACAGGTACATACTCTACAATACTGACAAATTTCTTCTCCAGTATGGTATAGGTAAACACCGAAAAATACTGACCGATACTGACCAAAAAATAATTTACTTTATCTAACAAAATATTTAGAGAAAAAAATGAACACCACATGGTGGAGCTGTTTGCCGTGCTTCTAGCAGCATGGCTTTTACAATTGAGATAAAACTCTTGGCAGAACATCTTCGTGATAGGCTAGTTGAGTTTGCTGGCTGTTGAAGGATTTTTTTCTTTGTTGGACATTGGCCAAGTATAAAATAAATCAATAAACTCATCAATTTAATTTAATTTTTTAAAATGTTCCCAATCAATTGCCCCAAAATAGATCCAATTGCATTCCCTTCACATCCACATCAAGTTGTGCATTCTTTCATAACCCATTGCCATAGCGCCCATGTGTTTTTAGATAATTGTTACATGTTGCTCATCATCAGTCGCCCCCAAAGACTTCTGCATATTATTATTTTTCTTAATTGTTTTGTCACCTGATTCACTCCAAACAATGGGATAATGTCCCTCCCACACTTTTGGACATGGTTGCATGCCCTCCCAAGTATCCACTCCACAGTGGATGCCAATTTTTGGTTTGCTGTTGTATTTATTATTTAAACAGCGTCCATAAATGCCAAGGCAAACCTCCCCATAAATGCCAAGGCACCCCCCCCCTCTTTTTTTGATGGGTTGCATTTTGCTTAGCTGGGAATGTTGGATTTTGAAGTGTCCTCCCAAGGGTCAATAAGACAGACATGTTTTATGTTGCCCAACATGTCTGCAACATGTCGCCCTACATGTCAGCAACATGTTGAAAAAACTCGTCAGCCAAGGACCGACAATGTCATTCTGGAAGAAACACGTCAGACTGCCATCTCAGCCCCCTTCTCATTTCTTTTTTTGTGCAAAAATGAAAAACAAACTGTGCCAACAAAAAATCTGCTTGCAAATGGCATGAAGAAACACGTCAGACTTTTTTCAGTCCCACCGGGGAAATTCTTTCACTGTTATTCAACATTCAGACAGTCATACATTTTAAGGTTTTTAAATGTTTGTTATAAATGCGATATCTCATGCGACAAATGCGATATCGCATGTGATATTGCATGCAATAAATGTGATAAATGCGATAAATGCAATAAATGCAATAAATGCAATAAATGCAACAAATTTATCATTAAAATACATATTAAAAAACTCTTCATTTGCACCAATACTAAAATCAATGTGACAAATGCAACGAATTGCAGTGCAAGGCTTCTGTCATCCGGTCACTACCTTGGCAGTCGGGTAGCTTGATATAAAGTCGAGCTCCTTACTTATTTTCAGGCCGGACGACAGAAAGCCAACAAGATTCTACACAGCGCCATGACGTCAAACCTACTGAAATCGGAAGGCATAGAGCGCTAGCTTTGGTGCCTCCAATTTTGGTTGTTTGGTGTGCCTCTCATATACTTACTTGCATACTTTGCTTAAATACGTCCAAACACTCTCTAAGACTTAAAGTGTGCTGTGACTCCGCATGCAACAAATGCAATATCGCATGCAACAAATGCGATAAATGTGAATCCGCATGCAACAAATGTGATAACGCATGCGATAAATGCAATGAAAACAAATTAGATACAACTGTCTGAATGTCTAAAAACAGTTAGAGAATTTCCCTGGCAGGACTGAAAAAAAATGAGAAGGGGGCTGAGATGGCAGTCTGACGTGTTTCTTCCTGTGAAGAAGTCTTGATCTGACTAATATTCTAAGAATCCTAAGATGGCAATTCCTGATATTGCCTGATATTGCACATGACAATGATGGGTGTGTTGATGTCAACAGTGCAACCATAAAAGGTGGCAGTCAATGTGAGGTGGCGATGATGAAGGGGCAGGAGCACAGGATGCAAGCTTGCAAACGATGCCCAAGTTTGGATGCAGAGGGATACCCTGTGAGATGGTGTCGGCTATGACTATGGTGATGGCAATGATGATGGCGACAGCCATGGTGATGGCCATGGTGATGGTGACAGCGACAACAAGGGTGAAGGTGATGGCAACAGCTACAGCAACAGAGATGGCAACAGCAATGGTGATAGAGTCAAATAATACTGAGATTGTGATTTGGGGGCAAGTGGCAGCAACAACAGCAATTGAATGGCATGAATTGGTGAATGTAAAAATCTACCACTTTTTTATGTGTAGTCCTATTACTTGAACAGGACATGTAGGATGCCCAAACCAAGCACTGGCCACATTGCCCATGATGTTGGGATGGAGTTGGTGCAATTGGTTTGGGCGCTGCCAGCCCGTAGGCAATGCTAGAAGCTAAAGCTGCCATCTACCATGGTTGACCAATTTTTTGAGCAAATCATGATGGGGAGGTGGTGTATCCATTGCACATAGGACCGCTATGTAGGATATTTTCCATCTATCAATAGAAAAACACATTGCGCCTTAAATCACGGCACGTACAGCATTTGTCATACTAGTAAGAGACCTAGGGAGACAAGACAACAGAACTACACACATAGCACACTAATTAAGAGTAGTAGTCCAGATTGCATTCAAATTGGGCTAATTACTCTGGTAAGTTAGACTATGTGGAAACCTGAAAGGGTTCCAGAGGTTCTGGCCTTGGCCAAAACATCCATGTAGGGAAACACGCCTCTTGCGATTAAAGATTGCAAAAGAAGGACGTAGCAACTTAGTCTCGTCGTGATGACACATGCCATTATGTGACATGAGCATGCAAAAAGAAAAAAGAAAAAGAAAAGGAAAAGGAAAAGAAAGATGGAAAGGAAGATGGATTAGTTTGTAAAAAGGATGGAAGTTAGTATTCCCCCATTTCATCATCCAATGGGATGATGTCTGGTAGTATATCACGGTTGTTTCCAAGAAGTCTCATGACTTCATCAGAATCCTTGCTTAGAGCAGCAACGTGTTTATGCTGTAGTACTGAAGTATCACGGAGGTAGAGTTTTTAGGACTCTCCTATCCAATGCAAACGTGAAGTCATAAACTCAGGACTCATACCAGCTTCGTCCAACAGGACAAGAGCTCAGACTCTACCCGAGAGAGCCAAGAAGCATTTGATTTCGTCATCCGTGAAGTCTGGGTGGACTACCTTTGCAATTGATTGCAGGACGTCCTGGATTTTATTCCCAGTGAGGTACCTAATAATGCTGAATTTATTGACAAACACGCCCATTGGTTCCAAATCCGATTGACCTAGTCTTTTGGCTTGGAGAAAGATTCGATATGCTGCTTGAACTGGACATATATTTGGGTGATCTTTGTCAGCAACAAGCGTGATTTTTGACCATTTTGCCTGTTCTTCTGGATGCGGAAGGTAACTCTCAGCTTCTTTGGGAAGTCTC
>JALLPB010000846.1:0-12535 GCA_036939975.1 Cyclostephanos tholiformis | reverse complement strand
CGAAAATCTCGATTTTCAGGGACCCGATGGTAAATTCATGCCAAACGTACAGTATCTACCGATCGATCACAACAACTGTGATCGAGACGTTTCGTCTTTCACCTTGTTGGCTCTCGACAACCATGAAGGCGGCAGCCCGACCCTTGGTCATGGTCGAGGTAATACCACTTAATATAACTCATACGGGTGTCAGAGACAATGATGCTGATGTTATCAGGCATCCATTTCGGGCCTCCCCGCCCATTTCGACCTCGTCGATGAAACTGCAATTGTTAAACATGAGCCGACAGGGAATTTTCTCAGCGGGTTGGCTAGACGCCGGAGCAACGGAGAATACCCATCGCAAAGAGAGAGGTATCAATGGAAACAACTCTAATATTGAGTCAAATTTGAAAGCGAAAAAAAAAACGAATTTTAGCCAATCTCGAGGCCTGTGGCTTAAATCAACCATGCATTCAGGTTCGAAATGCGACTTCTGCCTTCCATCAGCCAAATCAAGTGAAAAGAGACTTTTTTGCGTACAAGATCCGAGCCACACTTTTCATCAAACTATCATATCTGGAGATCTTATTTTTAAAGGGAAGGATGAATATCAACACCACATGAAATCAATAGGCAGGATGTCAATATTACATGTAACCTATCTTCGATCTGATGATCCCCTTTGTCCGCGGGGAGTACCTTGTTTTTTGCGAGGTTACATTTTTGCACAAAAAGAATGTCTTCAATATTTTCGAGTGTCAGATCATCGCTGCGTAGTGACCACTAGCACAATCGTACATATATGCCCTCCTTTAGATGTTTTCAACGATCGAGGCCTGAAAAGCAGTGGATATGTCGTAACGGAGTCAACCCGTGACTTTTTGCATGCATCACTGTCAGGAAGGCTGAACGTGTCACAAAAAGTCATTCATGGCCGTATTCCGCAATCTCATATGCTTGCAGAAGGCGTGAGAAGAGAACAGTGCGCAGAAAATAGTCCGCATTACTCAGCGTTATCATGTTTTGACAAGCAAACAATTGATTCTTTATCACTGAGAATGTCAATCATGCTAGCAAATATTGTGTGGATTGGTACAACCCAAGTTTCTCTTTCTTTCAGGAAAAATAAACTTCAAGAATTAGAATTGATGGATCGAGAACTACGCGCATTTTGGAAATTATCTGATCGAAATCTCGGAGGCATCAATCAAACACTTCACCCGTCAAGGGCTGAAAAAAAAAAAAATGCCGTGCCCCTGCTTTTAAGAGAAGGAGCGCTCCTGGTCTACAATACTCATCCAAACTCTGGGAAGTCGACTCTTGTTGAGGCCGTTGCAACTGATGTTCTGAAATGCGATGCAGTACATGTTCTTTCGGCACCAGCCCTGTTTGCAAAGTATGGCACAAGTGCGGATGCCGCTTTGGAATTGGTTTTGCACGAGTTGGCATTGCGGTGCGCTGTAAAAGGGGGTTCCAAGGTACCTAAAGTTTGTATCATTTTAGATCACCTCGAGACGTTTTTGCCCTTGTCAAGGCAAGCTGGCGGTGACCCGTATTCACCTGTTTTGAATGCAATGAGTGAGTTCAGACGTCATAGCCTTGCAGTAATCAATCATCATTATTGAATTTTTGTCTAATGCTATATGTTCAAATGACACAAACAGGCGCATATTTGAATAGACTTTCATTTTCTTTGAAGACCAGGAGTGAATTCCTATTTCCATCCAAAAACCCTCTTTATAATGCTTGCCATACTGGTCGGCCGTCTCCTGGGTTCACGTTGCCTCTAGGCATTTGCCTTGTTGGCGTGATGACTTGTTCTGAAGTAAGCGGAAATCGCACATTTCAATGTGCACTTGAAGCCCTAGGAGGGGGATGTTTCCGTGTTCCTCTTCCATCAGCAGCGACAAGACAATCAGCTTTCAGTCACGCATTTGAGGCATGCGGAGTCGAGTTGACGAATGGAGCAAAGAAGGCATTACCTGAAATTTGCGCGACAATTACCTGGGCTGGTGGAGCTTTTTTGCAATGTGCAAAGAGATTGCGCTCTCAACTGACAGGAGGGACTTCTCGAGTGGCGTCGGAGCAAGATTTGAAAAGAGCTATGATACAAGGACGCAGCCAATCCAAAGATTGTACTTTATCGTGCGCAGCTGACTTTCCTTCTCTCCCGAGAACAGCAAAGAAGGTTAGTTTTTCGGCAGTGGGTGGAAATCTTGAGGCAAAGCTTGCTTTGGAAGATGCGCTCGCTCTATCCCCAAGAAAGCAGAAGTTACTGTCTACGTTTGGACTGAAGTTGCCGACAGGAATTCTGCTATATGGTCCGCCCGGGACAGGGAAGACTCTCCTTGCACGTGCCATAGCCCAATCATTTTATCAACAAGATCACATGGATATTGGAGACGCTGGGGGGGCATTTATATCAGTAAAAACGAGTGATATAGTGCGACCTGAAGTTGGAAATAGCGAAAAGTTGATTATATCTGCATTTGAAACTGCCCGACAAAACGCGCCTTCTGTCATTTTCATAGATGAGTTTCAGGTGTGTCGTGATGATTTCATCGCCAAATTTACTCCAGAGACTTGTGTATCACTCAAAAGTTACTTTTGCATTCATAGGCTTTATTCGGTGATAGAGATAGAGGGGGTTTCATACTAGGGCAATTGTCGAGTACGTTGCTCCAATGCATGGATGATATAGCTCGTTGGAGCGAGCCTCTAAATGACGATAAGGTAAAACCCGCATCTGCTAAAAACGGCCGCACCGTCGTTCTGGGAGCGACAAATGCACCGTGGATGATTGACAAAGCATTTTTAAGACCTGGTAGGTTTGACCGTGCTGTTCATGTGGGACTCCCCAATATCAATGAGAGTGAAGAGATTCTTCGTGTTCATGTCAGCCGCATGAAGTTAGCACCGCATTCTTCTGCTGATGAAATCTGCAAGTCTATGGCAGAACTCTGCCTTGGCTACAGTGGCGCGGATCTTGCCGCTCTTTGCCGCTCGGCTTCAGTTCGGTGCCTGTCGATCGGCGACGGTGCAGTAGAAAAGCAGCATTTTATAGACGCGCGAATGCATGATGCCGTGCGCAGCAGTAACGAGTATCTAGTGAAGCGGATCTTGGCCTGGCAGCCATAAATTTTTGTACACCTGGAAGATATGATACCATAGAGATGTGGTGTGACGGATGGGGAAATGCTTCGCAAAAAATGAGACAGGAATGCAGTAATTGCAAAATGGATCGATCCATCTCCAAGCTATCAAGCCACAGTAGTCTCAAATTATGATTGCCACTAAAAAAAGTAGGAAAACTGAATGCGATGTAGATAGTGGAGGGATCAGTAACTTTCGCTGAGGCGTGCATATGCTAGATCATTTAGAGGTCATTCTCTAGTACTTAGACGAGGCACTACAAAGATACTATCATTTTGTGCATGGCAACTTTCTACCGAAAGTAGTGAAAAATAAATGAAGTGATGCCAGCTTGTAAGTGAAGTTTCCGTCTGTTAGTACATGATTGTCGTGTCTTCTTGGAATCAAATAAGTTGACAACTCTCAACGAAGCTTCTATATGCGTGCATTTAAACATAGGTGATAGAACGAATACTCTTCTTCCGATCTCCAATCATGGCCGTACAATGACACACGAGAAGACTCGTACTTATATTCGTATGAATGTACCCGAGGAAAATCTTTTCTGTTCTCTATGGAAAAACACGGCGGGACTTGATAAGTTCTTGACGACAATCAGATCCAACCTTGCCACAGTTTTCCTATGATTCTATTTGCGTGATGTAAACGTATGTGATACAGAAAGAATGCTCTTCTTCCTGCCTCTCAACCATGGCCATACAGTGACACACGTGGAGACTTGCACTTACTTGTAATGATAAAAATACTTGAGGAAAAACATTTCTGCACTCTAAGGCGACACACGGCGGGACTTGATATGTTCTTGACGACTTAACAGATCCAACCTTGCCACAAGCGTATTGATCGCTTCGTTTCTCTCTATCCTCTCTACAAAATCTCCGCCCAACAGAATAAATCCATCCCTATGGAGAGAACGGCTCACACGCTCCCATAGTCCTGAGAGGAGTTGACCGACGTGACGGATGTCATCGTCATCATCGGCAGTTAACGGAGTCCCATCTCGAGGAACATGCCAATTATCAACATCGAGCATGACCGCAATCAAGGCAATCAGACGCTCGAGCGCAAGCTTCTTGAGGGAAACTTTGCAGACGCCTGCTCGATCCTCGGCAACCTTGCCAAATGTGCCGAGGGACGATCGAATCACCCTCGTATGATTTTCAGACATATCATCCCTCCACCAGCACATATTCAAATGCTCGCCTAGCTTCTTCTTGATGCGTGTGCGGCATAGAGACCCCCTGCCTATTCCCACACAACACAAGATATACTCCTCGGGGTTATTGACATCGGGAGGAGACATCAAAAATGATCTGACCTGCATGAACAGCCGTTGATCAGGCCGTACGTTCGGGGGTGTATGGAATGCTTCGCTCGTGCCAGACGTCATGGTGAGCTCCACCAGCCCAATACCATTACTCGCGGCAGCGAAGCGTTGATGGGAGTCGTCACCCTGAGACATCATCTCACCCTTGATGGCCCGATCGAACATCACGTTGCATGATGGTTCGAGAAAATCTGCCATAATGTCGAGCCTATTGTCTTCCAACTCCAGCTGAAATAAAGGGTCAATCATTACTTCGGTGCAGGCCCGACCAATGACATCTTTGGCAGTGAGGGATGGGTAGTTATCAAACTCGTCAGTGTTCATGCTGACGTCGCAATTGTGGATATTGATGTCGAAAGCCGATAACGACGTCGTTGAATCGTACACCGATTCAGGCACGTGACCAGAGGAGGGCGTTACAGTCGTTGTCAATGCTGGCATCTCGTCGATGGGAGGGTACTCGTGATTGCTCGTTTCGAAGGGGTGATGTTGGCGGTAGGGACACTTAACATCGAAGAACGTTACCGAAGTTGATGCTAAGGCTGAGTGGCCCAAGGTCGTGTGGCGTTTGTCGTTATTGGAATCAGATAAAACTTCGAGAGGGAGCGGCGGCGCTGGCAGCTTTTTGGTGGAATTTATGCGGAAAGACTTGAACGATGTAGATGCTGGGGCTGCGCCATCCACTGTCGCGAGGCCTGCTCCATTGATAACCTCTGAGAATACATCCTTGGGGAACGGGAGCGGTTGCATACTGGTAATTTCCTGCCTGGGAGTTCCCGTGGCAGTCGCGGAGTTCATTGCCGAGGCATCGACGATAATACTGCCATTGCCCTTGAGGATCCCGTGGCGCTTTGAACTGGCTGGGGTATCAACGGGAGCTGAGAAGTTATGGAGTAAGCGAGGACTAGAGCGAACCGCCTGCGTCTTGGCCTTGTTCCTCCTCGCCTTCTTACTCGGTGGAGTCTTCCTGTGCTCCTTGATATTTGTACTGTCGCCGACCTTCCCACTTTTGACCACCACTGCTTGAGAGGTCAAGAAACCAGCCTCATGCTCCCGAAGGAGCCGTTGATAATCGGCGGGGTGGTTCTGTCGAAATTTTTGCGCGTGACTCTTTACCTGTTTGCGATCGCGGGCGCGAACTACGTCATGCGCGATGGCGGACCAACAGCCCCAACCAAAAGCGATGACGCCCTGTTCGAACTGGGCATGCTCTTCGTCCGTCCAGGACATGATGCATCGGCGGCGTCCTCCTCCTCTGCAAAGAACGTCGCGGTTGTCATTGGCGATGTCCATGGCAGCTGTTGTTTGTTTTCAGTGCATGGCGATCGAAGGAGAGAAAACGATATAGGTTTCCCACGTACCAGAACGATACATGATCTATCGCAATACTACCTAGGTAGGTATCTTTCAACGTCGTCACTACTATGGTAACTACCTATGGTACTCTCTACCTAACAATCGACAGTTGTCGGGGCAGGTGGCGAAACAGCGAGAATTTGGCGACCATAAACTACCGAGTACATACTTTAGGTATGTAAGTGATGGGCTCTTTGGGGGCGGCCCCCTTTCCCTCAACCTCAACCCCAACCCCGAACGTGAAGTCTTTGTGACTCCCTTTTGATCGGGAAAGAGAGAAAAACTCCGAAGTTGCCGCCCGCGCTGCCCCCCCCAAACAAAACAAGCAACAACAACAACAGCATCATTCCGCCGCCCTCATGAGGATAGAGAGTGTGGCGTGGCGGTAAAACAGCAGCGAAGAACACAGCTTACCAGACAATGATGGATCACCCCCACCATTCTCGACACGAGAAGAATCGAAGAAGGCCTAGGTGGAAATCTTGTTCCGAGACAGTGGTCACAGATGATCAAAGTTCTTACTCATACGCAACGAGCGCGGCCAGTTCGATATGGACCGCCAGGACCGACGCAACTTCGATATGGACCGCCAGGACCGACGACAGTGACGGAGAAAGCCATGACATCGGCGTCGGGAACGGCAGCGGTGCGAGGAAGAGCAACAGGACAGTCATCGTCGGCCTCGTCATGGCGCTGTGCCTCCTCAACATTATCGAGGTGGACATCGTCGTGGACAATGCCGGGGGCGTCGGACGTCGGTCGCTGTTGAGCACGCTTTACCTCGCCGGGCCGAGCACCCTCCTTCCATGGGCGCAGCACCACCTCGTCGACGTCATGGAGAGGCCGGATCCCGTAGCGGAGACGGCCCTATTTTGGCGTGAGTTTTTTTTATTATACTATGTAGCAAAATTCGTCGTTTCGGAATGTCGTCGACGACTTCCCCGTTTTCCTCCCCCCCCCCCTCCCCCCACCCCCCGACTCACAATATATATCTCTTCTTTTCGTCCCCCCCTGCAGACATTCCCAAGTCCGGTGGAACCACCGCCAAACGACTGTACCAGTGCATGGGACAAACCCTCGCACATCGTGTCGGGGCCGATCCCAAGTATGGACATGACCAGAAGGACGAGGTCGTAGTCTTCGAGCCCCACGATGGCAAGGACTGGAAGGTCGTGAATGTCGACACGACCATCAAGTCGGGTATCATCCGCGCGAAGAAGATCGGCCTCGTTCAGAGCCACACCACCGACATCATTTTCACGATGGAGCCGAACTTCGCCGGTAGGGAATTGTACGACGAGGAGAATAGAGGACGTTTCCTCGCGTTGTTCCGTCATCCCGTCGACAGGGCACTCAGCATGTTTTTCTACCTCCAGACGGCGACGTGGGAGAGGACCTACCGTCCGGAGTGGGCGAACATGACCGTGTTGGAGTGGGCCAACCTCCCGAATGCCGAGTCGGATTACATGGTGCGCAAGCTCGTGGGCAAGAGTTTTGGGATGGAGGCCGACGAGACGGACCTAATCATCGCCAAGGAACTCGTGCGCCAGCGATTCATTGTGGGGCTGATGGGGGAGATGAACGAGAGCATCCGACGATTCAACATCGTCTTGGGCGTCGACGAGGGGAGCGAACGCAGTCAGAAGTGCATGGTGGAGTTCGGTCTGGTTAAGCCGAAGGAAGACACGACGTCGGTGGTGGTGGAAGATAAGAAACCTAGTGAGGAAGGCGGAAAGGAGAAAGTGAAGGATATGGTTGGTGCTACCGATAAGAAGAACTCCAACAGTCACCCCAAGGTACGTGTCCTGTTTAAGTGCCTGATCCCATCATCCATTTGAACATATTATCCCCATCAAATTCCCCATTTCTGTATCACTTTTTTTGTCTTTGTAATTCGAAACATCAGTTTGAGGAAGGAAGTCTTGAGTATGAGGCCGTGGCCGCAAGAAATCGTCTCGACATGCTCCTGTATAAGTACGTTGAATCGCTCTTCAAAGCTCAAAAGGAAATCGTCGATTCGTTTCAAAATGATCCGGCAGAGCCCCAAGAGGAAGTGCAGGATATCTCGGAACCCCCAGATGAAAGGAATCTTGCACTCTTGCCTCCCGGTTCTGTGGTGGAATCTGCCAGCCATAGCAGCCCTCGCGACATACTTTCACACTTGGCCGATGTCAACTCGCCCGTCCGAGGCCGAAATTTCGAAACTCCCTTCTTCTGGCACGTGCCCAAGTCTGGCGGCTCGACGCTCCAACGCTTGTACTGGTGCATGGGCTCGACTATTGCCAACGAGGTGGGAGTCAACCCGAAATTCGGCATTGAACACGGGGCAAAGAGCGACATTGTTGCCTTCAGCCCATGGAAGGACCATGGCAATCCGGGCAAGGTTATCAACGTCGACGTTTGCTCGCATGAGGGCATATTGGAGGCCAAGAATCGAGGGTTCCTAACAAGTCGATTTCAGCCGAAGGTGGACTTTGTCTCCACGAGCGAATTCCAATTCGCCTCCATGATGCTGTTCAGCCCGGATCATAAGGCTAGGCTGTTCGCGCTTTTCCGCCATCCCATCGAGGGGGCCGTGAGCAAGTTTTTTTACCTTCAGAAGGCCACCTGGGAGCCCACGTATAACGAGAGATGGTCGACGATGTCGCTGGAAGAATGGGCCTCTCAAGATCGAGGGGATAACAACTGGATGGTACGCAATCTGATAGGCAAATCTTCCAGAATGGAATTAACCAAGGATGATTACGAGCTCGCTAAGGAAATCATACGAACAAAGTTTGTTGTGGGCCTCATGGACAAGTTCGAAGAGAGCATACATCGATTTAATATCCTCCTGGGTATTGATGAGAGCGATCCCCAAAATGACGACTGCATCGAGAAATTCTCTTCCAATGAGGGTGATGAGAATGCCGCGAGGAACAAGAACAAGATTGTGAAAAAGAATCAATTCAATAGTTATTCTCATCCCAAGGCCGAGAAGGGAAGTGAGGTGTGGGTATCGCTGTCGAAAGTACACATGTACGACATAATGTTGTACAATCACGTGGTCGGATTGTTCAAAGAGCAGGAAGAAATGTTCTTATCCAAGGCTTCGTAAATTAAATGTCAATGCTCCCGTGCACAATAAAAGCATTTTTAGAACGCTCGATGTGGTTTCTAGATTCAAAGACCAACTAAATTAGTCCTCTTAACAGTGATCGGAGTTTGTGTCAATAAAGGGCTCGAATAAGTGAGCTTTAGGGACAGGAATGCTACATATACAATTCCTCTCCAATATTTATATCTGCTCACATTTACAATACCCTTCAGAAGAACAGCGCTCTGCACAAATAAGGCTCATGAAAGTGACTCAATAATTTCTTTTTGCTCTTTGAACAGCTCTTGAATGTAGTCATATAACCTAATATCAAATGAGTTTTTCCTGGCGAGGGCATTCCACCCAGGGCTTCCTTCCTTAACCTGTAAGAGAGATGAATGATAAGAAAATGTCACCAAAAAAAGCAATCGAAGTCAGTCATCATATAGCTCACCTCTGGATGTGGATTCGAATTCTTCTTCTCGGCACCCTCGCCGAACAATTTAGCCATGCACTTGTCCTTCTTCTTGTTTGATTCATCAATGCCCATCAAAACGAAGAATCGACGAAAGCTCTCTTCCATCTGATCGGTCAATCCCACGACAAATCGCTCCTTTAAAGTTGTCATGGCAATCTGCAGGTCTTTCTCTTCAACAGAGTCCCCCACAGTTTTCCCTGCCAAAAACTTTACATAGATGTTATTATCACGATTTACACGATTTGCCCAGGCGACAATGTTCATATTTTTCCATTCAGGGGAGTATGTCTTTTCCCAATCAGCTATCTGAAGATAATAAAATTTGCTGACCAATCTTTTCACAGGGTGGCGAAAAGTTGCGAACGCTCTTCCCTTGTGGTCTTCATCATACAAATGGCTCACTGCGAATTGAGGGGAGTTCGTCACAATAATGTCCGCCAATCCTGAGGGGACCAAGCCAAGTTCCCCAGCGCGCAATATGCCTGATTTTGTCGTAGTGTCGGCATTGATGTAAAACGGCCCCCTCTTTCCAAAAGGCCGAAATGCAATGAGATCTTCGTCATGGTCGTGACCAAATTGGGGCAAAGTCCCAGCCCTGTTGGCAATCGTCATCCCCAAACATTGGTACATCGACTTGGCGGTGGTCCCCCCCGACTTGGGGATGTGCCAAAACAAGGGGGTATCATTATCCGGATCCAGATCCTCGGTGAGAGCCTTGAGGTTGTGTTCTGCCCAGGGATAAATAGCGTTGGCCGTGGTGGTCCCTGGATAGCTCTCGTTGACCGTGGAGTCCAAATGACGTTTTTTCCGCATTCTGCGTTTAGTAGGCTCGATCTCTCTCAGGCCACGCCGACCTTCGATCCGTGGCGACGGCTGATAATAATCAGTGGGCATTTCATCTAGTGAAAGCAAGAAGATGGCGGCTACGCAGAATCCTACTAGGAGTGCGGCATATGGTTTAGACATGTTGCTCATGTTAATAAGCGAGAGACAGTGACGAGCGAGCATGTCGATGGATTTATAGTTCATTCACTCTCTTCTTTCGGACTCTCATAATTTTTTTGGTTTGTGCCAGGCCGGAGTTATTTGTCATGCTTGCAGATAATACTATTATTATTATGGTCATTTTTTGTTCACGAATACCCGAGGGCTGATCATTATTTTGGGTGCTGCCCCGAATATCCCCCCCTGAAAATGTTTGATTCCTCTCTACTCTCTGTGTTCCTTACTTATTTTTTATTATTCTCCGATCCTCCTCCCGGGCCCGATTGACCGGTTGACCATGCGTCTGGTACCTCAGAACTCGCCAGCGTCCTCCGACCCTCCTTGCTTCCTTGACTCACAGTCTCTCTAGATAGAGGTATTAGTAGCCCTCAGCGATCGTAACATTCAGGGGGGGAAATGACAACCCTCAAACACTCTCAGATCCGACCTGGAACTTTAATGTTCGTCGGACTCGTCTTCGCCGCGTTCTTGATGCGTAACCAACTTCATCGTCGCAGCACAATGTCACCGCCGATGTTACATCGTCGATCTCTCTCGGCTCTCGATGCCTTTCTGGAAAACAGCGCGCTGTGAGTTACTCTCTATAATTCGCTCTCACGCGGTCTGCATTCCTGGATCTGACTCAAACCAGCTTCCATCTCCCTTTCACTGATATTCAACAGACCCCTTTGGGCAAGTCAAAACCTCGTCGACGTAACCGAAAGACCAAATCCATCGATGGAGACAGTTTTGTTCTGGCGTAAGAGATGTTCGAATAAATACTCAATCACGCGTTTGAACGTCTACCCTAATCTGAAAATTCATGTTTTTCTTTTTTAGATATTCCGAAGAGTGGGGGGACAACTGCCAAACGCATGTATGAATGCCTAGGACAAACACTTGCGTGAGTATTATTTATGTCGTTCTAGTCTTACTTTTTCATCACATACTTATCTCAAGTATTATCTGCGAATGAATGATCAGTAACAGACTAGGCGCAGATCCTCGCTTCGGCCACGACAAAGACGAGGAAATCGTCGTTTTCCAGCCCTTTGAAACTACACCCGAGATTAAATTTGTTAACGTCGATACCACTACCCAAAAAGGTATATTGAGGGCGGCAGAGTTGGGCCTCGTCGCCTCTGGGAAGGCAGACATGATATTTACATCGGATATAAATTTTGCTGCTGACCACTTGTTCGATTCGGACCACCGAGCTAGAATCTTTGCACTCTTTCGCAATCCTGTTGATCGATCCGTCAGTAAGTTCTATTACCTCCAAACGGCAACGTGGGAGCGAACATACAGACCTGAATGGCAGGGAATGAGCATACTAGAATGGGCTGCGAAATACAATGCAGACGAAAATTTCATCGTCAAAAAGATTGCCGGGAAAAAACTGAGTGAGGTAGCAGACATTACAGATTTGGTGACGGCCAAGGAAATTATCCGTCGTCACTTTATCGTGGGATTGATGAATGAAATGGAAGAAAGTCTTCGTAGGTTCAATATCTTCTTGGGTTTAGATTATTCAGGCGAACAGGGACAAATATGTAAGGAACAATTTTTTGGTTCATCCAACAATGAGTTGGAGGTATCATCAGATGTGGGCGCACACAAGGGCACATCAGCGGGACCAAATGATAATAAGAATTCTAATCCACATCCGAAGGTGAGAAAGTTCGGGTCAATTCAAGAAATATGTCCAAACGTATTACCTAATTACTTATCTCATTCAATGCTTTTCTTCCAGGTTGCTGAGGGAAGTCGAGAATACAATATACTCGCCGAGCGAAATGCACTCGACATGATTCTCTTCAACTTTATTACTCTTTTGTATGCAGAGCAAAAGAGTTTAATAGACTCATACGCTTAGAGAGAGTCTGGCACGTTAGAGAGAGTTAGGCACCTTTTATGAAGAGTCATGTTGATGAGACTGTTCCTATTCTTAAATGCTATTAGTAGCCTGGTACAATAAAGGATAAAACCTAATAGGGAGGATGTGTACAATACATCATAATTAAGATAACCTCGTATTAAGACATATTCTATGTGATGGAGTTGAGGGACGGAATACTACCATACCGAACTTATATATCAATTGACATCAGGACCTAGCTAAGGGTTAACTAAGGGTTAGCTAAGGGTTAGGAATTCACTAGGAATTAGTACATGGCTA
>JALLPB010000845.1:0-13451 GCA_036939975.1 Cyclostephanos tholiformis | reverse complement strand
AATCATCTAGATCTGACTTTAGATGATTCTGCAGTCATCTAATATCGGATCTACCGAGATTCGATATTAATTGCGATAGATCCGCCGCCACCGGCAACCCTCCCTCCCCCCCTCTCCCCCCCCTCCCAGCCGCTGCCCAGTCACCCAAAATGTCGCCATCATCGACCTCGAACAAACAAAAACATAATGAATCACCCATTTGGCCTTCCTATATGAGCTCGTGGGCGGCAGGATAAGTCGCATCGCTGACGAGGACCGTGCCCTCCTGCGATACTCTCGTCGACGGTACGAATCCGCGTTTCTCGGGATGGGAGAAGAACAAGAAGAAGATGACGAAGAAGAAGAAGAAGAGAAGAAGAAGATGCCAATCGCCGCGACGTTGAGGGGAAGGTGGAAGGTGCGACTTCGACGACGAATACGAGAATACGACACGATGACACAATCCCCCCCCCCCCCTTCCTCCTCCCACCCCGTCTTCTCGCGTACGCGACGAACTTCCCCCCCCATCGGAATTGCGCTCCGCTCGACGACGTCACCCCCCACGCAGGTACCTGCATGTTGATGGTACGATCGGATGGTACGTACGATATCGAGAAGTCGCATTAGCGGGGCCATCCCGATGGCATATTGCTATCGGTCGCAGAGGCAGGTCGCGCATGGCGCATGGGGATGCGTGGACGACGACAGTATCTCGTGGCGAGGGGGACGGGGAGAGGAGGACATGGATGAGGACGAGATATCACCCCCTCCCCGTCCGGCGTAAAATGTCAACGATTTAGGGTGGGGATATGGACGGGTACGGGCGTGTCCTGTCGACCGGTGATGTTCGATCGTCTCGGCCGAATTCCTATCGAGCGGGAACGCATCGAGGGTCGACGTTGACGGTTGGATGTATTATCGTACCCGTATTTCCTCGAAAAATGCACTTCGCGAAAATGAGAGAATCGTCGTCGTCGTCATGAATCGCGATCGATCGCATAGTGCACTTCGTCGTCCTCAAAGGTCGTGTATGACGGCATACTCCACGGCGGCATACGGAAGGTGTTGTCGTCGTTGAGGAAATTATCCAAGACCGTGGAATTTCACTATCCCGAATTGTCCGAGCATGAAACGCTATTCAACGTCCCACGCGCGGCGAATGCCACGTATAATGCCATACATTGATTCTTGGATCCGAATACGGCGAGCAAGATCGAATTGCGACCGGGCGTGCCATACGAGCGTTTAGCGGAAATGCTGTCATCGAATGTATTGCCAATGGAATACGGTGGTACCAATGATGTACATTATCCCCAGACGGCGTACCAATGAAAAAAAAGTGCAACCGACAATGTAAATACTTCTACTACGTTCGTGAAAAGCCCGAGAGTCGATATGGACGGGATGAGACAGCATATACAATACTTCGAATGTGAAACAACTGACATAACAGAGACAACTTGTTCGAAAGTTGGTCAACATGCCGATTTTTTACAATATACAATAGAAAACCCTAGATACGACGATGATACCTTACAAAATATAATCGTCATATTTCATTTATTACATTGCTACTCTTCTACGCTAGCCCTATTTCCATTTGATACAAATGCTCTTTCTCCATTCGCTCTCATGACATCCTATGCTCGTCGACTATCATCGTCTACTGCATATTCTCTTCACAGCTACCATCACAGCTATCAGCTTCATTTATGAACGCAGTCGTCAAATCATGGGCCTTGCTTGTCAGGACATGATTGACAACGATCTCGGACACTTTGCCATCATAAGCCGTCACGGAAGCAACCGTATTCCCATTGGAGATGTTCACCATGGAGGCGATACCCATCTCGACAGCCTTGATTCCATCATCCAAAGTAACTCTGGGGATGAATGGTTTACCCTCATTGGAATCATTTATGGCATCGATTAAAAACTTCCATTCAATTGCGGTCGAGCAATAATGATATCCAGAGTGCATTTTGGGGATGCTATGGGCAAAATCATACACTTGTCGAAGATCAGAGCAGTCGAATATCTCTTCTGTGAAGGATTCCGAAGGCGGGGGCTTACTTTTATCCTTCCACAGGCCATGCGGAGTAGGCCGCTGATACAGGAACACTTTGTTCTCGGGAAGGTAAGCCTCGACGCGGCCTTTCATACCGGTAACAATTATTTCTTCCTGGTGACGTGAGCCCTCTGCGAACATGCACAGCTCGAGGCATCCGATCGTGTTATGCTGTACTGCGCGTCTTTTGGGCGGTGCTTCTTCTTCATTGGAATCGTCTGTCGTCGCGACGCCTCTCGTATCCACGAAGTCAAGGAGCACGTACGCGCTGTCTATGATCGGAATAACCTCCTTGTCCACATGGTCTTGATAGCCATAATGGTCCCATAGAAGTCCTCGGTGCACCTTCGATACACAGGAGTCCATTTCTTGACCAGTGATCAGGCGAAACAAATCGAAGAAGTGGCAACACTTCTCGACAAGCGTGTCGCCCGATTTATTAACATCCTTATTCCATTCTTCGATCTTGGACAAGAAAGGGTACCGATTTTCACGAATGGTGACTTTCTTTATCGGTCCGACATCCGGTAGAAGTTGAAGGAGCTTGTTGATGGCTGGGATGAACCTGTATTCCATCGCCACCCATATTTTTGCTCTCAAATTCGCGGCCTTCAGGTTGGCGATCTGTTCCTCGTTAATGGCAACTGGCTTTTCGACCAGTATGGCAATGTCGTGTCGTCCCCACCGAATAAGCTGTGGCGTGTGCATGTAATTCGGAGATGCAATCACGAGGAGATCGATTTCGTCGACGTGAACGAGCAACTGCTCCTCGTCGCGAAAAATGGTCGGAGTCTTGAGGTTGTCATCCTTTGCTCCTCCTTTGATCATGGCCATGGCGGTATCTGTGGAAGACTTGGTCGGGTCGCAAAGGAATTTTATGGCGAGATTGGGATACTTCTGGATGTATGAAATGTGTTCTTATAAAAGAGAGGGCGGTAAGCAAAATGCACGATGGAAACATGTAATTTAGAGAGTGATTCAACTCGTACCTTGTCCCATCATTCCGCATCCAAGGATGGCAATGCGTAAAGGGTTGTCGGATGCTGGCTTCATCGTAAATTTTTTATCAAGCTTATGGGGTGGTTCGGGAGTGCTTATGTTCCTTGACAAGTTAGTTGTCATCTAAAAGTCAAAAACGATTCAACTTCTGTGGTGGTTCGGGAGTGCTATTTTGTTCTTCATCAAGTTAGTTGTCAAAGATTGTCATCCAGCCCCTTTTTTTTCGACGCTGGAGGAGTCGTGAGACGTTGGGGCGAGACAAATACAAATTCCAATGTACGTGGTAACAACGAATCTCGTTCGCTTCGCTTCGGGTTGACCAAAAAAGAGCCCCCACAAAGCAAGAGCGCCAAGACACTGAAAAGATAATTACAGAAATTCATAAACGATTCCTATTACCCATCAAAAGATCGAGCGCAATAGTGCCTATTGACAAGGGAAAATGACTCATATACCTGGCTTTAGCAAAATGGCCTATCGTAGGACAGCTCTACCTTTTCAACCTATNAGCTGTCCTACGATAGGGTGTTTTACTAAAGCCAGGTATATGAGTCAATCTCCCTATTGACAACTATTGAAATTGCGTCCAATACAATATCATGAGAGCCACGAGACTGCTCGAGAATCGTACCAGTGCGGAGAATTTCAGCAGCATCGGCCAAGAGCAGCTCGTTTTGCTCCTAGCGAAACACAAGGCTTTGTTGCTACAAAGTGACGAAGGATCCGATCCGCTGACGGTTGAGGAATTTGCCGAGTTCCTGGAAGGATTGAAGCTGGAAAAATACGATTACCTCGGAGGTGCAGGTGAGGGACATGCAGTGGGAGCCGTTTCCTCGCCCGTTATTCAATCGTTCTCATCCTGATGTTCGCCTGAAACGAAACGTCGTAAATATGCGACAAGCCCCGAGGCGTGTAATTCCCGTCAAGGCAAACGTGGAGGTATATACCGCCAATGAAGCACCTCCGGATCAATTGATTCCCTTTCACCACGAACTTGCGCAAGTTGTTAATCCCCCTCAGTACTTGTTCTTTTACTGCGACTTGCCGTCCGAGACTGGCGGAGAAACTGCATTGATTGACTCCACTCTCGGTGAGCGCACAATCACTTCTACTGTATAATCGCGCTCTCTACACCACGATGAGTGCTAATCATCTCACCTCTGTTGAATGCCGGGTACGCAATTCTCTCGCAGTTTATCGTTTCGCCGCCGACCACTATCCAGAGTTCATAGAGAAGCTGAAGGTCTATGGTGGTACGTTGTATTTTCCAACTGACAAATCAAATTGAACCTCTTGAAATATGAGCAACTGACAGTTCATTTTTCCATATACCGTGCTCCAGCACGATACAAGCGCACGATGCCCGCCGAAGATGACAAAAATAGCCCAATTGGTAGGTCGTTTTATAACACTTATCAGGTAACCAACCAGCTGGATCTCGAGAAAAAGCTCAGCGAAATCCCTGGTCTAGAGTACGAATGGACACATGATGGTTCACTTACTGTTACCACGGAGCCGATTCCTGGTGAGTGCCTATTGTAATACTTATGCTGGTCTCGCACAATATCTGTTTCACTTATTTTTTGAATTTGGACCCATTCATGTAGCTGTGAAGATGATTGAACAGCAACATGCCCATGGCATCTACCAGTGGACATTTCATAATTCTATCGTAGCCGCCTGGATCGGATGGGCAGACTCGCGAAATGATCGGACCAAGTCTGTGCGTTTTGGCAATAAGTGAGTGTGCCTCAGTTGCACCGCTAAAATGTGCTTTGATCATGCAGCCAGGCTCAACGGCACTTCCCCCTTTTTCTTTGTTATTGTCTCAGTGATGAAATGGATCCCAAAGTTTTGGATGCTATCGCTGATTTCATGAATGCAAATAAAGTGTCTTACAAATGGAAAAAGGTGATTCATTACATGTGATAATTCTTGTCTTTTTTCTTGCACGGTTCATTGTCTAAATAGCATCTTCCCCATTTATTTCTTTGTGCAGGGCGACATCTTTGCAATCAACAACAGGTGAGATTCTATTCAATTTTTCACGAGAGAAAGCTACGCTCTACCCAATTTCTTACCTTCCACCTTCACTGGGGTTGGCAGACTTGTCATGCATTCAAGGAATCCATTCACGGGACCGAGAAGAGTGTATGCATCCATGTTTGGGGATGTCCTACGAACCAACGTAGTGAAGAGAGATTGCGTAGGCCAGGTGATGGAAGATTTCTCTGCGTTAAACGTTTCGGATCCTACGACTTTTGGAATGTGGCGTCTAAATGACCCGGAAGAAACAGCTTACAACGCAATCGTAGCTGGATATCGTCGCTTTGACTCTGCATGTGACTATGGCAACGAAGAGCTCACTGGAAGAGGAATAAGACGTGCAATTTATGAAGGCATTGTGAAGAGGGATGACCTATACATTACCACGAAGCTGTGGAACACATATCATCATCCGGACCACGTCCCCCTAGCACTGGATAGATGCCTGGAAGATTTAGGTCTGGATTATGTTGACGAGTTTCTTGTTCACTTCCCCATCTCTATGGAGGTAAGATGTCAGAGGTTTCTAAAATGCAACACATGTAAGAAAATTTATCTCAAATGTAGTACCGCTCCAAGTTTGTATCTTTTGCAGATAAATACCCTCCCGAATGGAAAAATATGAATGGGGAAATGGTGTTGGTCAAGAACGACATTAGTGAAACGTGGAAAGCTATGGAGGAACTTGTGGCGTCAGGTGAGTCAATATATATATTTTATCAGATCATATGAATACGCTTTACATGATTCTCATCGAATGAATCTTGGCCACGCACTCACCACAGGTAAAACTCGCTTCATTGGTCTTAGCAACTTCAACTGCCAACATATTCGTCAGGTATTGAGCATTGCCAAAATCCGACCCACGAGCCTTCAGATTGAATGCCACCCTCATCTTTCACAAAAAAAGCTTATACGACTTGCAAGAGAGGCAGGGATTCGTGTGACTGCATACTCACCTCTAGGCGGTACTTCGTATATCAGCTTGGACATGGCTACACCCAGTGACCTTCTCTTTGATAACCCTATCATCGATGGGATTAGCAAGAGGCACAATAAAACAGCTGCCCAAGTGATGCTGCGTTGGTCTATTCAACGTGATACTCTTCCTATAAGCAAGAGTAGCAATCTTAGAAGGATGCATGAGAATCGAGCCATATTCGACTTCTATTTGACACTAGAAGAAGTGAACGCTATTGATAGCCTGAACAGGAATCACCGCTACAACGACCCTGGCGTATTTTGTGAAGGAATGGGAACTTTCTGCCCCATCTATGAATGAGTTATTGTGGGCTGTTTTTGGAATAACAAGCTTATGTAATCAATTTTAGGGCAAATGCATTGGAGTCATGCTTACCTACGATAACGAATAAAGCGTTTTTTTGTGGACCTTTGTTTTATTCATTTCTGTTCTGTCAATGCTTATTGTCTGCTCAAGCACTTAATGAAAAAAAGGAGAAATCAACCTGTACGTTTCAATTTACTTCTTTCCTCTAGTTATCAAAACTTCCTCGGAAACGGTAAACACGCCTTCATCAACTGTTCTGTCCTCACTGAAGCCAAGACAACTATGAAACAAACTGATTGCCATCTTCAAAAATAGTACAATCAATTTGATGATCTTAGCACATGCGTGGTCATTCATTGATCCACTTGATCCATTTGTTGAAAACATAGCGATGACCCCAGCTGATAAAATATAAGCATTGAAAATTGCGCCCACGCATATATATGCTATTACAAGTGACCTTATCATGCCGTACTGATTGCTAGTATCGTGCGCAAAGAAATAAATCAAGCCGAAAATTCCTATTTCGGCTGAAATCAACGCAAATACATGTCCTAGAAGAAAGACAAAGAAAAGAATTTGGCGCACCACAAGTGGAACATACGTCGCTCCATAGAAATCGGTTCGCTCTTTCGGAAGTAGGAATTGTTTCCGTGCTACAAGATGAGCTGCATACTCGATTCTCGCTCTACGGGTGATACTTTGTTAGTGACATTCAAGTGACAAATAATGCAAAATTTTGTGTGTCATACCCAGCGTACCTATCAAATATTTCCCTCGATCTCTTTCGACCAAACATTTGAGTGAGATAATAGACAAATGAATGCAAAAATAATTCTACAATAACGCCTCACCTGCTTGGTTCCCTCGTATGACTCAATTACAATCGCTATAAGGATACTGCAATAAGCGTTGGATGAGTAAACGAAGAAAAATTACGGACAAACATGCGCAAACAACTTCAGTCTAAGAAACCATCATCGCCACCGAAAAATTATAAGATATTGTACTCACTTCGTAAGAATTATGATGGATATGAACGTAAAGAGAACGAACATGGCTACCATGGCGCCAGACGACTCAAACATTCTAAGCTGAACATCACCAACGATAACTGCATACATCCGAGAGATGACGCTGAATAATTCGTCGGAGCATTGCCAGTCGTTAACTTCGACAAGGTAATCATGACAATCACCTCTTGCGGCAGCTATTGCCCTGACTGTTGAGAAAATGCATTACCCTTAATCGTGAGCAGAGCGATCGATCGGGTTCGTTTTATTAAATCGCAGGACGATGTATACATATCTCACCTGCATCACTAAACATAAATGTAATTAAGAATAGAAAAAGCAAGAACCATTTCACCTCTTTCAGGACTTCGTGAATAGCATAGAGAAATAAGGAGAAGGCGCTGTTGAGAATCCTGAATGCTCCCATCAGTTTGAGCCAAAGCAAGATTATAGTCGTGCTTGCAGATACGCCCATGGTATCTGCAAAAGCGGAATCTTCCGTGAATGCGTATCCAGATGCAATGAGCATAGCAACTGAGGCGACATTGATTATATTGAACACTGATAGGCAATACCGTTTCACAAGTTTGGTAGATGTGAGGTAGAGTGAAAGTAAAGTCATTGCCTCTTTAAGCAGGAAGTAGGCCGCCACCCCTGGGAGTAAAACATATATGAGTTCACCCTTAAATTAGAGTTCAGCTGACAGAGGAACAAAAATTTGTCAGCTCGCATTTTCACACACCTGAAGTTCCGTAGTAAATATATGTTTTTTCATCGGAATAATCAGCCCCTACATCTCTTAGTAGGAGCTCAACGTTCAGCCGAAACCCCATCAGGATAAACAACGATAGAAAGAAGTCAAGGGCCAAAATGAAGAAGACTCTGTCGTTTAGAATGCACCGATCAGTGATGTAGCGCATCACCCGAGTCGAGGAAAGATTTTCAATCGTTTGATCCCCCAACTCCAATACTGCCGGCACGACTCCGGGCCTGTTTATGTCCAGCAGCAATTAGTTTATGTGACATTTAATGAAGGCGGAATCATTCAACAAGTCTGAGTCGACTCACCAGCAATATACAGCATTGAAGGTCTCTTTCCGATAGGTTGCGAATCTCTCAATTTCTTTGTCGGAGTAACGTTCAGGACTTTGGCTCGTAGACGCCAGGTCTTGGAAGGTGAGGCTCGAGAGAAGTTTGATGTAAATCGCCGCGCGCATTTTGACCTCCTTCGTATCAGTTAGCATCGCACATAGCCAAACGTTGACGGTTCGCTTATCCATGACCACATGCTTGACCAGAGTCGTGTTCGCAATCTCGGTCATCTTATCCGGATCGCTGATCAATAACACGCTCTTGAGGAATAGAGGCACGGATGCAACGTTGGTTAAAATGGCCTCCCTCGTCTTCTCCGGATAATCGTCGATCAGGCGAGAGAGCATGCGGATGGCGAATACCTCGTGATCGGATATTGTCACGAATGCGGGCAGGTATAGTAATTTGGCCCTAGCGATGGACGAGACCGATAATTCGTTCACCGTCGATGGCTGAAAAAGCGAACGGTAGGGAACGCGACGTCTCCGGACGGTGGATTTGCACCCCGCATAGTCCTCGTCCGACCGACCGACCGGAATCGATAGTCCGGGAGGATCCTTCCCATCGCCCCTCGAGGGAGGGTCGCCGTCGAGAGAATGCAATCTCTCCGTCCACGAATCGATCGCGTGAACGAACGGGGCCAATCCGCAGGATGGATGAAGCGCCTGCACCGCCCTCTCCGGCGTCATGAGCTCGATAAGCGCGATCGCGACCTCCTCGCACCCGTCGGGATCCCTCCCTATCAGACGACGGTTCATGGATAGGACGTGTATGGGCAACCTCCCCCGACGGTCCGGACTGTGCAGGTCGTGTCCCAGATCTTCGTCGTCGCGTCGGAGCAGCATGGCCCTCACGCGGTCGACGCCATCCTCGGACGCGCAAGCGACATGGAGTTCCGTTCCGCCGTGCGCGTCGCCATCGTAATCTCCGTCGTAGTCGTCGTCGCATACGTCCCCGGCATTCCGCCTCCGAGACGACCCGTCGCCTCCCACCTTGACGTATCCGCTCCCCCCGCGCCTGCTAACGCCCGTCGATTCTAACGCGTCGACTACGTCCTTCCCCGCGAGCGCGACCTGGTGCAATACGTGCTGAGCGATGGATGCGAATTTCGTCCTGGGGGGGGATAGGGAGAATACGCGCTTGCTGGAATTGCCATCATTTCGTGGTCTCTGCGGACTCTGCGACGCGTGATCGATATACGACGACGTGGCCGTGCCCGTCGGCGCGATGGCGGTCGTCGTTGTCGTTGTCGTCGTCGTCATCGTCGTCGTCGCGATCTCGTCGTTCCGACGACCGCCGTCGTCGACTCCCGAGGAGGACGATGTCGTCGTGGCGTCCTGCCCCGAGAGGGAGGTCGACGAGGAGGCCATGGTGGGCCTCGCCTCTTCGGCAGGCTTCGGCATCGTCGTCGTCGTTGCATCGCCGACCGCCTTCGGGGTGGACAGTGGGGTCGCCACCTTCCGGTCCTCGTCGAGCTTTTTTTCGGGAGGGGCGGGACTGCGGGATCGACCGTCCCTCCCACCACCATAACGGTCGATCAGTGATTTGACGGGGACCTTCGACGATCGATGATGATGATGATGATGATGATGAACCCCTCCCGACGACGACTCGTCGTCCACGACATCGAGCGTCGTCGACGACGGGGGGGGGGGAGGAGGCGACGCCGTCCGCGGGGAGGAGGAGGATCGCGCGATTTTCAGCGTGCCCGTGAACGAATTCAGATCGACGCGGTAATATCGATCGCCATCGTCGTCGGTGCCGCCGTTGACCACCGCGATGGGAGGGGGAGGTGTCGGAGACGTGGACCCCGAGTCTGGGGTCGGATAGGACCGAGCATCGCCCCCGTCGTCGTTCGGTGGACGGGGATAGAGATGAAAATTGACGTCTCCTATGGAAAGCGTGATAAGTGGAGGGACGGTAAACATTCCGATTCTTTAGAGGAGAGAACTGGCCTACATCATCATCGTCGCCATCATCCCTGCTGCGGGTCGACAAACCAATGCCGTCATACATGTTATTCGTACATGTTGTACGATAGATAGGTAGTTAGCTTACCTAGGTATGTTTGTTCAACCATTTTTTTGAAATGCGGGAACCAACATGGGGTTCTCACTTTATTTCCTTTTCAGCCGCTAAAACCCTGAGTTCTGATTCAGAAGTCCTCTTTAAATTTTCCCTGCACACGGGATCAGGACAAAAAGCACGCCGTTTACCCCGACTCCGTCGAGAGAGAGCGTTGAATAGAATCATTATGGGGAAAGGCGGATGCATACCGCCGCCAGCGACGACGGGAGGGGTCGAAAACGACGTCCCAATCCTCGAGAAGGAGCGGGAAGAGAAGAAACTGGCGGAGCCGAAGTTTCACTGGGCCGATGACGAGGAGCCTCATCGTCGCAGGTGAGAGAGGAGAAAAGAAAAAGGAGGACGATGTCGTCTGGCGGCGGCGGCGGAAGAAGGGGGGGGAGGGAGGAGCGCGGTGGTGATTTGATCAATCGCCCATATTGCCCAAACGACGAGAACCTGCCCCCACCCCCCCCACCTCTCCCATCATTCCGATCCTCCGCCCTCTATCTGTTTTCTTTTCGTCGCTCACTTTTTCACACCCACCACCAACCTCCACTACCACTTGAAAAAAAAAAAAAACAGGAAGCAGGAGATACTGCGGAAGCACCCCGAGATCAAGAAATACATGGGCATAGACCCATCCACGAAGTTCAAGGTCGCGTTCTGGGTCGCGTTCCAACTCCTTTCCCTCCACCTGCTGGACGGCGCGCCCTGGTACACGTGGTTGTTCTGCTGCTACACCCTCTCCGGCTCGATCAATCACATGATGACACTCGCAATGCATGAGCTATCCCATAATCTCGGTGCCGGTGGCGTGACGTCGAATCGCCTACTGGCGATATTCGCCAATCTCCCCATGGGCATACCGGCCGCCTCGAGCTTCAAGCGCTATCACATGGGTGAGTGCTTTTTTGCTCTCTCTCCCCCCCCCCCCCCTTTTCCCTTTGAATTCGTTCGCCAATTCCTGCCCTAAATTCGTCTTCATTTCCCCATCCCTCCCTCCCCCCCTCCCCCCCCTCGCTATCTCCCTCTCTTTCAGAACATCACAAGTTTCAGGGCGAAGACGTGGTCGACTGCGACATCCCGACGGAGACCGAAGGTTGGTTCTTCCACAACACGCCCCGTAAGGTGCTCTGGTGCTTCCTCCAGCCGCTCTTCTACTCGCTCCGTCCGCTCGTCGTTAACCCCAAGCAACCCACTCGATGGGAGTACGTCAATATCTCCTGCATCGTCGCCTTCGACCTGACGATCTTGTACTTCTGGGGGGTGCGCGGACTCCTCTACCTGGTCCTCGGAACGCTCTTCGGCATGGGCCTACACCCCGTGGCCGGGCATTTCATCGCCGAGCACTACGTGATGAATGATGGGCAGGAGACGTACAGCTACTACGGACCCCTGAATTGGCTGACGTTCAACGTGGGATATCACAACGAACACCACGACTTCGCGAACGTTAGTGGCAGGCACCTGCCGGAATTGCGTAGGATTGCACCAGAGTACTACGACGCTCTTCCCCACTATCACTCGTGGGTGAAGGTTATCTGGGACTACATCGTGGACGATGGCATCTCGCCTTACTCGAGGGTGAAGCGCGTTACATTGGAGAGGAGAAAGGTTGAGGATTTGAGGGCGCGGGGGGGGCTTGTGAAGTGAGACTGCGTCCGTCCGCTTGTGTACAATCTTTCCTCAGAGCGTTACATTAGGACGAAGGCCCTTGCATGGGAGGATCCACATTATGGAGCAGTTTTGTTTTGTACACCATTCTCCTCTCTCTATCAGCATGGTATCTAGTTAGTGTCGTCCATGACGAAAAGTCCAATCACTATGGGACATGAATAATCTAATGCGTAACTAAACTGACGAAAGTGAAGTCTTCGGCATTTCCATAATTCTACAAACAATCTTAAACTCTGCTATGCAAGCCTAGTGCAACTATGCCGACCTGGCCAGAGTGTCTTCTGCTAAAGACTGTCATGAGGAAGTGCTAAACAGTGACTAACAACAATAGTGTTAAATAGGTGATTACTTATTTATGGCTATCTAGTTTGTTTGTTTCACTAGAAAACCTCGAGGGAAAACTTTCCACGTGGAAGAGAATTTAAAATATTCTCCAACAATAGAAGCTAGTCGCTAGTCCATGTGACTCCTATACGTACGTACGTATGTAGGAAGTTTAACACACCCTTGTAGCTACTTGCTTTGTGCTGTCTTGATCTGTCTCTGATGTCGTGCTTCTGCTAGATTGATGACTCTAGTCAAAAATTCTGCTCGCACATTAACATGATGTGCAGGCACATGATGCTTAGTGAAATAATCCACTAAGTTTGTCTTCCCTGGGTGCCAGTGAATCCGAAATTGCCCCTGCGCCTCACGATCCCTCAACCAATCGAATCGCATGTCCATTGCCTTTTTTTCGCTTTGGTTGAATTTTATTATTAATCACACCCTCCGCCGTCGTGTTGTCGGTTTGAATTGGTGTGCGAGGTTGCGGATGACCCATTTTAGTGAGTATTTGTCGCAAATAGACACCCTCTTTTGCATTTAAAAATAAAGCCCCCAGCTCTGCCTCCGCCGCCAAATATATTCAAGTAAAAGTCCTTGATATCAACCATGATGCATCTTGCTTTTGGAGTCAATATAATACTGTTCGCAAGAATTTTGAATAATGTCATGTCTGCCGTAGGAGTGCCAACATCATCAGGGTAATTTATACGGTCTCCTCCTGCAGTGAGTCTTGTTTGGTGAGTTTCCGCTTTGTTGGGCCGATAATCAAAAGTGAAGCTTGCGTAAGTAATATCTTTTTGTCTGTCTTTTGGAATTTGATTCTTTGTGATGTATTTCATCGTATTCGTTCCCTTGACTCTGCCATCTTTTAAGCCCTGGGTCAGCCTTCCAAATT
>JALLPB010000843.1:0-12556 GCA_036939975.1 Cyclostephanos tholiformis | reverse complement strand
CGGCGAAGATCATGGTCTAATAATATTTTATTTCACTATGATAGTTGTTTTAGACCTAGAGTGGTTTTAGCTTATTCCCTCAACCTCTGTGTAGCTTTTGGCGAGAAATCGACAGATTTAGCTTAGTTGTGTTTAGGGGGTAAGTGCTAAATATGATAGATTTAGTGTCTGTTTCTTAAACCCCGGTGTTTGGTAGTACCGTACATAGACGGGGGCGGGTTGACTTGAAATTGGGCATCGCGGACAAAGACAACCGAAAGCATCACAGGGGTCCCGATAATAATACGTTACAAGAAGGGTATATTTATACATATATAATATTTTGGCTCAATGCTATCCCCTGGAGAAGGAGAGTGCGATGGGACCACCACGAAACTCGCGCCGTCGTCGTCTCGACGTGCAGTGTCATCGTCTGAACCGATCGACGACGACGACGGGGGCGGCGTCGGCGGCGCCAGTAGCAACGATGCGGCGACGACGACGACCTCGATGTCGTTCGTGATGGAGACCTCTGAAGTCGCGCCATCGGGCCCCCCGAGCGCCTCCTACGCCGTTCCCGCCGCCGCCGACGCCGATGACGACGACGACGACAATTACAAGGACGCTTCCCCCACCCCCCAGCTTCCATCCCACATCGTGGACGTCCCCGCCAGGCCTCCGACCGCATCCGAGTTGCTCGACGTGACCGAACGGATGTTTCGCGACGCCGATAGGGAGAGGGTCACGGTACGCAACATCATCGAGTCCGTCGCTCGTCATTTTAACGTGACGAAATTAGACAGGGACGATAGGCGTCGGATAAAGGGGAGATTGATCGACCTGTCGTCGAGCGAGGGGGGCGCGGATGAGGATCGGGTTTCTCCCGCGACGGACGATGGCAATAACGACGAGGTCGGGGATCATCGCGACGATAGTCGAGACGTAAACGATGACGACGAAGACGATGATTCCGATTATGTCGAAGTTATCTCTCGTGGGACTTGTGCGTCATCTCCGGAGGTTATCGATCTGGTCGACGATGACAGCGACGACGATGACGACGATAGGTCTCGGTCGTGCTTTTGGGAGTACGACGCGAACGGCAACGTGAGAAGAAACGCCACGTGCAAGGATTCGAAGCGTCGAAATGTCGATGCCGCGAGCCTATTCGATGATTCGTCCGACGACTCGTCGGGGGTCGAGGACGTCACCGAAATCGCGCTGGCGAAGAGGAGAGAACAGGCTCGTAAGATGGTCGAGAATGCCGAGGTGATACACGACTCGGACGATAATGATTCCATAGATGATCGAGAGCAGACGACGAAGGAAGGAAAGCATAGAACGGTCTCGTCACCGTCGACGGCGACTACGAACAAGCGTAGGCGCTCGAAGAGGAATGCGGAATCGATCATCGAGGTGATCATAGACGAGAGGGACGTGCCGTTGTGCCCCGGTGCGACGATTGCCCGGGACGACGACAACGATATCTCCCACGACGGGCCCGCCGCCCTCGGGACAGGGGTCGACTGGACCATCAAACAGCGCATCGTCAAATTGCTCAACACCGGTTTTCACGAGGAATCGAACGAGCACGAGGCGCGCAATGCCATGAGACTGGCGCGAAGGCTGATGGAGCGATACAACCTCGACCAGGCCCTGCTATTGCAAGAGCGGGGGGACGGTTCGTTGAACGACTTCTCCACCGCGAACGACGACGACGACGATAATTCGTCGCTACGCGGTGGGATCGTAACGGTGAACATTCGCAACAGAAAAAGCGGCGAGCCCACATCCCTTCATCGGTGGTGCGACTTCCTTATCGATACGGTGTGCATGAACTTTCGCGTCGAGGCCTTCACGACTGTGGCTAGGGGTCCACCAAGAGAATGTTCGGTCACGTTTTACGGCATTCGGACGAACGCCCAACTGGCCGCATACGCCTTCAAAATAACGAGCGAGAGGTGCTCCATGATGGCGGCCGCGTACGAGCCGCCGAGGAAGGTGTTGTCAACGGGGAAGCGAGTGGTGGGGACGAGGAATGCGCGGCTTTCATACGCGCTGGGGATCGTAGATGGATTGGAACGAGATGTCAAGGATGGGCTGCGGCGGGAGGAGGAAAGACGAAAGGAGAAGTTGAAAAGGGCGCATGACGCCGCGAAAAGGGGAGAGCCTTACCACCAAGATGACGATGTAAGTGACGAGGAAGGGGCGGCTCCCATTAAAACAGATGATATTATTGACAATACCAATACAATCGCCCACCAATTGGACAAGCTCGAACGAGAGAACACTGCGCACTTGGCTCTCATCGACCATCATAAACAGATTGCATCCGACGTTTTGAAGGTGAGCCCGTGCCGTACTCGTTGGTAATTTAATTCTAAACGGAGTAGTATTTTTTAGCATCGAATTTCACAAATATTGTTGCGCTACCTTTCTACCAGTCAAAGAAGATAAAACTTCAGTCTTCGAGAAAGTATACATCTATTACGTTGAACCGCGACGCGTACGATAGGGGAGTGATCGACTCAAAAGAGATTGACCTGAACCAGCGAGCGATCAAATAATACAGCGAGCACCCATCCTTTGCTGGTCAGGCAATCAAAAAGTTCTCAATAGGGCTGAGTGTGCTCACAAATACATAGATTCGATTGAATCGCTGAAATCATACATGAAAGAGACTTTTGTCCACTGCGTCATCAATCACTTGACTGGGCTCCTCATCAAGCATCACGACCTCTAATTTCTTATTAAACAATAATAAATTATGTACTCCGTTATCTGTTGATTTGTGAATATCTAGTGTCTTTCGAAGAAATCTTCATCGAACAGCTCTCCGGCTGTTGCAGATTCCAGCGCCATGGCGTCCTTGCTTTCGATGGAACTGAGACTGTTCGTCGAAGAAGATTTGCAGAAGGGAGGCCTGAGAGGAAACGCCCAGTCGTCGATTTCGATGCTATCGATAGCATCTTGCATTTTATCCCATATCTTCTGATTTTCCGAAGATGACGATGAAGAAATTAACGACATCGACAGCTGCTGATGATCTGAATTTGGAGAGACGAAGACTGAGTTCCTCGATCGACGACTCGAATGGTAGAGCTGAGCTAAGGCGCGAACATCGTGTGAAGGGTTCGCGATGGGTGTAACGATGGACTCATCTGCGGCGTCTTTGATGAAGACTCCACTATCCTGTAGTGGTGACGATGGATAGCCGTGCGACGCGTGAGAGGCGGAGTCGGTTACAGAAGAGGAAGACATTCTTCGGAAGAATGAGCTCAATGATTTCTTGCCTTGATCGACTACTAGTTCTGTTGACTTCGTGTGTCCTGTTTTCGCATTCAGATCGATGTTTCCGCTCTTTTCAACTTCCATACTGTCGACTCGGTCCGCTTTGTTGCGGTTTTCGGATGACGAATTCATGACAAGAGTTGTATTATTATTAAATGATGATAATATATATTGGCTTATCAAAAAAGAAGAATGAAGTGATTTTTTACACAGTGACAACTTGAATCGGTTGAGAACTCGCAAAAAAGTGCCATAATTGTTGCTTGGCGTGGTAGAGGTGCTGATAAATCGGACACCCTGATCATTTACTGCTTCGCATGACTTCCTGGTCATTTTCGGCTTCGCAGGAGAATGAGAATGAGGGAATGAGTGCGAGAGGCCACTTCTGGTTGTGGCTGGTAGGACCTCTACTATTAGGTATAGTACTGACCAAAAAAAGCTGATACTTGGCGCGGGGCCAAGCCAAAAAAAATGAATCCGTGAACCAAAAAAAAATTTTGGCAGCCAAATCTGGATTTGGCAATTTTCTGCCAAAACCAGATTTGGCTGCCAAATTTTTTGGTCTCAGTATGATTTTTACGAATTCCGCAAGTAGCACCTGCCAAAACCACTTTTGGTTGCGAAGTTTGCAAACTTGGCAACCAAAAGTGGTTTTGGCAGGTGTCAGCCTACTCGAAAATGCAATAGGACACTAGTTGATAGTTTGTTTTTGAACTAGCAGTCTACTCAAAAAAAAGGTTTCATAGTTTCACACTACAAAAATAAGACTGATAAAATTAAAAGGAAATGTTTGCAATTTGGCGGGATAAAATATTCGATCCGGACAGACCGATGCGAAAAAACCATCGTTTTGAGATAAATCGATTTCAATTATTTTCCTTACACACGATGCTGACGACGCTCCTCTCACTCAGAATGCCCCCACTGCTGCCCCCGGCAAGACAGATCAAGCCGGCGGCAAGGGGGAGGCTCCTTCCCCGGTGATCGTCTTGTTGAAACCATTGTGCATTGGATCTTTTGTGTCGTGATGTTTGTTCTGTTCCTTGCTCACAACCAGGACTTGTGATGGTAGCTAGAGTACTTACGAGTACAAAAAGTAGGTAGGTAGAGTTTTGGTGAGGTCGTAACCAGCATGATTTCGCACCACAGCATTTTCTGGACAAAACTGAAAGAAAAGCAATAAGAACAAGACAAAGACGAATCGAATGATGACCATAATTGAAAATGGGTCCAACAAGTTTTTTTACCGAAATTTCGTCCGTTTTTCGTTCCCGCCAAATCGCAAACGTTTCCTTTTAATTTTATGAGTCCTATGTACAGGTTCCTATTAAGAGATTTATTCGTACGTTGGTTCATTGTCGACAATGACGCAAAATTTTCTCCTCTCTCTCCGCGCCAAAAAAATATCGATTGGTCGCGATATCCGTTGCCTATGACGATCATCTCTCAAGCCATCCATGACGAACATCAATTCGTTGTCACGGAAACGACGCAGAATCGATGTCTCTTTCCACTCCCCGAAATATCCTTCGTTGGGAATGTTTACGTCGCCGACCATCTCTCAACGCCATGGGAAGCGATCGCTTCTGGCATGCCATGGCCTTGGTGGCGTCCATCGTTATGATATGGGCAAACTTCTCATCGCTCTCCTTCTCCACCACCGTCGAAGCTAACGTGTCTCTAAAAAAGGAATTCATATTCTTGGCATTCTATTATCCCTGGTACGTCGCTGGCGCTGGCGCTTGGTCCAAGTACGGACAAGACCTCCGCCCCCTCCTGGGGCACTACGGCTCCGATCAAATCTCCGTAGCAGAACAACACGTCGAAATGGCAGTGCGTGGCGGCATTGACTGCTTTGTTGTATCGTGGTGGAAACGGAATAGTCCTGCGGAAAAGAAATTTCTCAATACCACGCTCAAGGCGAGCAATATTGCCAAAATCAATTTCGCCATGTTGTACGAAAGCAAGGGCGCGTTGACCGCGTCAGATGGTGATTTCGCCAATGGGACGATAGACGATTTCGTGTCCGATATGATTTACTTCAAGGAGACGTATTTTGATCATCCGTCCTATTGGCACATTAATGGCAGACCGGTGGTCTACGTATACTTGACAAGATCCTGGAAAAACTTTCATTCCAAAATGCTCCATACAATCAACAGTAAAGTAGGCAGAAACATCCTAATCATCGCAGACAACCCCTACTACGATGACAACAGCTCACCCCACACCTCCCCAAATGGCATCCGTGACAACTCACCCGTGTTCGAAGTCTACGCCTCCTACAACATGTACCAGTACACCCGCGTCCAAGATGGAGAACACGCTGTGAACTACATGTTCCGCGAAGCTCTCCCCGTATATCAAAGATGGTCCAAGGAGACAGTCTTTTTCCCCCACGTCTTACCCAAATACCACGATTTTAGAGAGGGACATAAAAAACTTGCTGGGGATGCCGAAGGTTTTATGCAGCAGTTGCAAGTGTTTGCATGTCTGCCACGTCCGGTGTGGTATCAAAATGAGTTCCCCAATCTTATGTTCATCACATCTTTTAATGAATGGTGGGAGGGTTCTTCAATCGAACCGGACTCGGAGGGTCAGTATGGGTATCAGTTTTTGGATGCGATTAAACTGTTCAAGGATTCGAAAGTGGTGTGTCAGGGGAATCAGACTAGTTCATTAATGATTTGAGATTGACGAGTTGGTTCTCGAATCCGAGTGCATACAGTGATAGCGAATTCTAAAGTGATACCACAACACAAAAACGTACTGTAATTCGTTCTAGAATCCCGACGTACCATTTCTATTTCGCCTCGTTGTTACCAACCGCGGCCTCTCATGCGTGTGAACCCTAAACCATCAACGACGTGCGCTCAGGACCGTGATCTTCCTTTCCCGTCCGACGGTATCAATCAACAACTGGGAAAGTCGCTCGACCGTGTACTCGCTCGTGTCTACGTCGTCGATGGCGACGATCACGTCCCCCACATTCAATAGGCCAGCCATCGGCGATCCGGCCTTCAACGAGAATACGGCGGGGCCGTACCTCACGGCGCCGGACTCGTTGGGTCGGAAGGCGTTCGCCACGATCACGCCAAGCTTTCCCCGGGGGGCGAGGACCTCCCTGCGAACGGAATCGCATCTGGTGGCATCATTTTCCCCATCGTACGAAGACGAAGACGACGACGACGATGACGCGGTAACGACGTCCCGTAGGCCGGTCTCCACCCCATCGACGTAGGCGTCGTCGGCGACGTAGATACTCGACGTCGTGGACGTGGGCGAGGAAGTCGCGGCATCGCCGATCCCGGCCCCGTCGGATGCTGACGGGGGAGGGACGTCCATCGACCTCCTGCCACCCCCCCTCCCTCCGCCGCCGCCGCCGCCGCCGCCGCCGCCACCACGGCCGGTGGTATCGATGGGAGGTACGAACTTGCGAGATTTCATCTCGCCGTCATCTCTCTTCGTCGTATCGGCATCGACCTCGTCGCGGTCGTACTTTCGTCCATCGTCCCCCCCCCCTCCCCATCCTCTCCTCCTGACCCCGCGAATGCAGCAGCAAAGCGACAGCGCCACGACGATCCCGGCAACGGCGATGACGCCGATGTGCAGGTGAGTCAATTGCGCCACGACGGCCTCGACGCCACTCGCGTCGGCATCGTCCCCATCCGGGTTCGACGTGGGCACGACGCCGTGGGAGCCGCGGACCTCCCCGACGTCGTCGAAGTAATCGGTCGTCGTCCCCGATAATTCACCGTCCCCCCCCTCCCCCCGAATCAGCCCCTCGAGGAAGAGGTATCCCTGCACGTTGAACGTGCCCACGAGCAGGTCGTTGAATTTCGAGTTCGAAGACGACGGAGACGACGACGACGACGAGGAGGAGGAGGAGTACGACGTCGAGTTCGACTTGCCCGTTACCTTGGTCTCGACGGCCAACGACGTTCGGCGACTCTCGTCGACCAGCTCGTCCGCCCTCGACAGACGACGATTGCGATTGCGATTCGACGACGACGATGACGACGAACCCTTCACCTCCTGTCCGGATACCTCGCAAGTCAGATCGTATATCGGCGGTGTCGCGATCGATAGCTGTTCGTTCAGGAATATCCCGCACGTATTTTCGTACATCGATGTGGCATCGTCGTCCATCGTCGACGTCAGGTCGTACAACGCGACGATCACCCTCGATTCGATCGAATGCGGTACGTCGTCGACGTCGTCGACATCGTCGTCCTCGTCTACCGCGTTCGATGACACGATGGCGTGGGTGGAGGGCGCGTATGTGGAGGGGGAGGAGGAGGAGGGCGGGTACGTCGTCGGCGAGTCGTAGATCGTTGTCGTCATCGTCGGCGACGGCGTCGTCGAATGCGACGTGCCGTCGACGGGAGCGGCGGGATCGTCGCTCGTCGGCCCCGTGCTCGTCCCTCCTCCTCCTACGTCGACGTCGACGGTGGGGGAGTACGTCGGCATCGTCCACGCCATTTCGGGTCGTATCGACGATCCGATGACGATCGGCGAGGAGGACGTCGTCGTCGGGGCGGTGCTTACGTAAGCCAACGTCGGCGGGGGGGTGATGACGACGCCAACGTACGCGATGCCGGCATCGACGTCCGTGATGACGCTGGTTACCACATTCGATCCTCCTCCTCCTCCTCCTCCTCCTCCTCCCCCATCATCATCGCCGCCCTCCCCGACGACGAACGATACGTCAATGTCGGACGTCTCGCCGTTGATCGGGTACGTGTAGGCGTAGGATGACGATGTCTCGAATTGGACGTAGTAGCACGACGACGACGACGACGGAATTGACGACGACGATGATGACGACGACGACGACGACGAGGATGATGATGACTCGATTACCGCGAGGAGGTACGTACCGTCCGCGTCCGACGTCGTCTCGTCGATGAGCATGCCGGTATCGCACGAATATATCGACACGCCCACGTCGGAAACGGGCGGATCGTTCTCGTCGCGAATGCCATTCATGTCCGCGTCCTCGTAGACGTTCCCCCCTATCGTCGCGATTGGGACGTCGTCGATGATGATTCCGTTCGTCGTCTGCATGCGACGTCGACGACGACGGTACGTCGAGGAGGAGGAGGAGGAGGAGGACGACGACGACGGGGAAGACGACATCACGGTTTCGTGCCGTCGTACGGCCGATGCCGTCGCCATTGCCAGTAGTACTAGCATCGCGACCGCGATTCCGGGAGTTGTCGTCATAATTCGCATATTTTTCGCGCGATCGAAAAATATATAGTAACGATAGGTTCCGATCATGATGATTATATATTATGAAGAAATAATATTATGAAGGAATGTCCTGTGTGTGTAGCCGAGGAAAAAAATAATAAGAGGCTGATGAGCCGGCCAAAATCGTCAGGTCGTGCGAAGACTCCCTTTTCGTGCAAAGGGAGAGAGAGGAAAACACCGAATAATAAAACTAATTCCTCTCTAGGTATTTTATTTCGAAAGTACGACAACGAGCGACTGCCTCTCTTCTTGTATCGTACGATACGAGTCACCAGGACAATACACTACCGTACTACACGCAGCACAAGCAATAAAAAACAACAAAAGTGAGAAAGAGGTTTACTCTAAAAGCTTGGCCGGCGTGAAATATTTTTGATGTAGTATTCCTACGCTACCGGCAAGGATGACATTAGGGATTCAGGGGGGCTCCGCGAGTTGTGTTGTGTTTTTGTGTTTTTTTTGCCTTACTTTTGTTAGTAAAATTACGCGAAGGAGTTATCACACAGGTCGGCAAGGCATAACTTTGGAACTACTCGTCGAACAACGACGAACTGAATATCGCCAGAAAGCTCTTGTAAATAGGAAGACAGGCGTGGCATTGGAATAAGTGCTAGCTGTAGGAATTGAAGAGAATTGAAACATTCAGAAAGAGGATACGTACAATTTTCTCGTAAATAGCTTCGGCTGCGTGCAGCTTCGGCTGCGTGTAGTACGGTATATTGGCCATGGTACCAAGGATGATGTTGTTGTGTTTATGTGGGTGTTTCGTACCAAAGGTTACATCCACATGGCAACTGCTTGACAAGCAGTTTTTCCACCTGTTGCCACATGGGGCTCAAAAGGTACAGCCCGGGAGATAAGACCAGACACTAAATCTATCTCAATTAGTTAGAAAATTAAACACTGGAGGAACTAAATTGCTGGACAATGCGGCCATTTTCAGGAACTCTTGATGCAACCATTAAATTCAGCACAAAATTTTGCATTTTTTATATTTGGGTTGACTCATGAAACTTACCATAGCCCATGATACAAATGAAAAATGACATGCTCAGGGGTTGATGGGCAAGCATAGTTGAATGATTTAGCTGTCACATCCTAGAACCTTTTTCTATCCCTGGCCTAATAATAATATACCATCTATAGGCCAGGAGATAAGGACCAACTAATGTTCTAAGATGTGACAGCTAAAAATTATTCAACAGTGCTTTCCTGCCAAAACCGGTGTGTGTTGTTTTTCTTTTGTCTCTCAGGCTGGGGTAAGTTTCATGAGTTGACCCAAGTGTATAAAAAATGCAACATTTTGTGCTAAATGTAACAGTTGTGTTGAGGGTTTCTGAAAAGGACCAAATCATGAAGCAATTTAATTCCTCCTATTTTTAATTTGTTTTCTGACTAATTAGATAGATTTAGTGTTTGGTGCTGATCTCCCGGCCTATGGTAGATAACTCTATTTGTCAGTGCCTGCATCAGGTATATATAAAGATTTAAAGTGTGTCATCATTGGTGTCCATTGTCGCTGTGTACCATAAATAAATCAGGGTAGATCAGTTATAGACAACCAACCCTTTCTCATACTTTAGTATTAGGCATCTGCGAGAATTTACACGATCAACAAACATACATACAAGGAAATAGGTAGGACTCCCTATGAATGGAAACGAAAAATCCCTTTTTTGTACCTTTACTTATAGGAACTATTGTACACTATTGCGTATGGGAGATTCTTAGGACTCTTTATTAATGTACATGAAAAAATCCCTTTCTTGTAACTTTTAGTAGGCAGCTGTGAGGGCTCCTAGGAACTCTTAAGAACTGCCAGAAATGCTTTGGCAAAAAATAATAGGAATTTCAACAGAAAGGCTTGCAGAGGAATTACATCTCTGTGAATCCGTAGCCCTTGGAGCTTCCCCCCCTTTTCTCAATCCCCCTTCCCAAAAAAATCCTATGGACCTATTTGTACAACACTCATTTTTAGTCAGTGGCAAAGCCCCTCATGGCTTGTTAAAAATACCCCACCCTGCCCCTCCTGGCATTCATTTCCGCTGGTGTTACACACTGTCACATGGATGGGGAGGGAACCTGTCGTGTGCTGGGAACAAAAACAATAACTTACAAACAGCGGACAATGTAGCATTTGTTAATTTGAAGAAAATTTTGAAATTTTCTTAACAAACCATACTACAGGAATGGTGGGAACCATACATTTTGGTGGGAACAACATTTTTCTGTACACTTTCCGGCAGAAACAACAAGAGATTCAAAAAGTTAATTTTAAATTTCTAAACACACTGCTCATTGAAATTGATTTTTTGAAAAATAAAATCTCCTTTACTTTACTCTATTAGTCCATGCGTCATTTTTTTCATTAAAGCTTCATGAGTACTGATTCCTTAATAAGTGCTTTTTGGATTCAATGCTTAAAGATTTTTGTCTCTTAAGAGCTCAGATGACCAACTGCAGCCTGTCAAGACGTCATCTGCAGCAGCAGCAATGGCAATGAATGCATCCCAGCAACAACAGTAACCAAGTGAGTAATGAGGGAGAGGTGAAGTCAGTCTTTGGCTTCTGATGATAAACTAGCACACACCAACAAAAAACCAAGAGAGAGAAAGTGGGAACAAACAATGGAGAAAAATTGATTCAACAATCATCCAAATCACATCTTCAACCATACCCAGTGAGTAATGAGGGAGAGGTGAAGTCAGTCTTTGGCTTCTGATAATAAACTAGCACGCACCAACAATAAACCAAGGGAGAGAAAGTGGGAACAGACATTGGAGAAAAATTGATTCAACAATCAGCCAAATCACATCTTCAACCATAAGCACGAGATGAGATGTGAAAGATGCAGGGAGAATTAGACAAAAGCTGATAATTTAAATAGTCAGATTTTCTTCCAAGATAAGGGACAAGAGACTAGTTCTGATCCTAGCCGGATCACTTCTTTACATTTTTATTTTTTTTGGTATTTATTCCTGTATGATAAAACAGCCAACGGTTTTCTGAGGGATCAAAGTAAGCATGAGTATTTCTGGCAATGCTTGAAATGTACAATAAACACAGCCACAGTAGCTGTCAGGGTGCTGTTGCTGCCGGGTTAGTTCTATCTATTGGGCTATTATCTGTAGCCATAGCCATCATATTCATAGCCTTGTTACTAGTCAAAATGGAAGAAGCCATGGACATTGCCATGGGTGTAGCTATCACTATAGCCATAGCCATAGTTGATGTGATCAATCCATTAGCCATGGGCATAGTAGCTGTTGGTGTTGGGTTAGCCTAGTAGGGTCCTGGGTGTGGCCATTGTTGTGGTTGTGGTCATGATTGGGATCATGGTCATGGTCATGGGCATAGCCATAGTTTTTGATGTAGCTGTACTAGCAATTCTGAAGTCAGCCCCATCAGCTGAAAGCAAGCAGTCATTGTCTGCATCCCCCCACTTCCTGTTTTCAAATTGAATCTTGTGCAGCAAAAAAAGTGTGAGTGTCTCATTTATGTAACAAATCAACAATTGCAGGAATAAACTTACCACCTCATCATCCAATTCAAATATTGAATTGATGTAACACCAAATTTACTTACGGATTGTTTTTGTCACTCTCCACCAACGCTAACACAAAGGCTTTATCACTTGGTGAGGAATAGAGCTTCATGAAGGTCATAGCCTACAAATAATGCCTACATATTGAGTTGAGGGAAGGCAATTGAGATCGTCCATAAATCTTCCAAGCTGGCCTCCACCAAGCTATTTCTGCCAACACCCCAAAATATGCTCAAAAGCACAGATCCTCCAAGCCTGTTGTTCCTCTGCCCCATGACCTCCTGTCCTGCATGATATACCTCCTCAACATAAATCTGTTATTGTTATGATTGGGCAAAATATTGGTGACTGGTTTTGATCCTAGCTGGATCACTTTTCTACGGTACTGTTTCATTTCGAAAAACGCTAGTGTCTAAATGTTTTGTACCTTAAAGTACTAACTACCTACCCTACCAGATTAGCGTACACTAGTGTGCAAAAAATGCA
>JALLPB010000842.1:0-12545 GCA_036939975.1 Cyclostephanos tholiformis | reverse complement strand
ACCATGCTGATGGGATCCTGACAGGTTAAGAGTTCCAATAATTTTTCCTCGCCTATGGCTCGGAAAATTGCGCTGATTCCCAAAGGATTCATCAATTATATTGTCAAAGAGAGGTTGCCCCCATTGGCGGCCGCCGAGCTGTTTGGATTTGACTGGTTTTCATTTTTTTTATCTCCTACGACGAATTAATTTGGGATCGACATGTCACAATCTTTGGATTCATGCACGCTCCTCTCGCCCTCCGACTATGACTAGGCGGTTGGCAATGCCCCTCCTCCGCCGCCCCTCCCTGGGGAGGGGTCCCAAGGGTCCCAGAAGAGCCATCGGTCGATGGGTTTGCCCCCGTTGCCCACCCCCCCCGCTGATGGTGGGGACACGGATCGTGCCTCACGATTTATCACGCTTGATAAACGCCTCGCGGAACATGTCCACCGGACGATGACATGTGGGACACCTGGTCGATCAACATGTGAACCTTTTGACAGGGCTCCACTGCCGGCACGTGAGTCGGCAACAGATGAGCAAATGGATAACACGTCACCGTTGCCACACCAGCATACCACTCCCACGGCTGGCTTCACTTCGGTTGATGATATGGCGAGGGCTGTTCCTCGCACGATCGGCATGGTGGTCGGGGAAGTGGATGAACGCGGAACGGATGTGATCGCGTGTCTCTTCATGCGGCGGTGGGTTTTGTTGAGTTTCCCACGGAGGTTGAAGACATGTGTGGGGGTGGTAGTGACTTCCCCAATTATGAATTCACCAACTCGGCCAACTTTGAATGGGAGTTGTTTCTTGAAGGATTGGGGAATGACTATACCTCAACTGCCACGGCTGATGTCCCGGCGCTGATAAGGAATCTATTTGTGGCCCATGCCAAAAAGGCTGACAGTGCTATCGCCAATATCTGTCATGAACTATGGCATGGGGAGTCTCGCCAGGATGATTTAATGGTGGAACTTTGTGTCCATCGCCTCCAAACTTTTAAAGCGGTTCAAAATGACACGGCCGCATTGAAAGTTGAAACAAATACACTGAAACGACAGCTCGAGTTGATGGCGGTGGCGGCACGGAAGAGTGAAGAGAAAGTGGCAATGTTGATTGCCACCCTCAAAGAAATACAGAACGACAATGTCCACTTTGGTCATGACCTCAAGGACATTGGACGAGAATTGACCCCAACCCTGGATGTCAACTTGAAGGGATCGACACTTCTGCCTCCGTCACAGGAGAGGCTTCCCATGCATGACGCAGTTCTCGCCGGTTGGTATGTAGGTGTTGGTCAAGATGTTGCTGGTCGGTATGAAGGTGTTGGTCAAGATGGGTTAGATACTCTAACGGCCACCCCTCGATTTGAACATACGACCAGGGCTCACCAGCGCCACCCTTTATTCCCCGATGTGGATCCTTCTACATTGCCCCACATCCCGGGTAAGGAGGTTACGCAGCCTACCTTGGTGGATAACCCTCCTGAGGATATGCATTCTTGCCCCATTGTGAACTCAGCGGGTCGAGCGGGTGACAGTTCCGTCCAGTTTGTCCCTCCCCCCGACAAGGATAACTCCCCTTTCAGGAATGATACTAGGCCACGGAACCCTTATTCCTCACAGCATGGCTATGGCTGATACGGTAGTCATTGAGCCAAGGAGGATGAAGAGGATGAATCCTTGGGTGGTGAGATCATATCCCCGCGCAATGCTGATCGCAGATGACAGGCGTTGGTGGATAAAATCAGCCCTTTGGACATTGCACGTTTGAGGAATGTGCATTTCCATGGGGGGGTCATGGTTACCACCCCCTAATGATGTCTATCGTTCATCATTGTGGGTACGCCAAGGTAAACTCAACGGATGTCCTCCTCAGCTATAACGACATCATTCATTTACACGAGGTGACATGGGACAATTGGGAACACCCGCACGGATAATACAAAGGCCCCCAACTCGAGCGGATCCTCGAGAAAGGCCTTGAGTCATTCCCGCGTCTCCAGAAGGTGGAGGTCGCAGCCATGGTGGAGTTTTATGATAATTTTCATAAAACTGCTCTTATTTGCTCTTATTTACCTCCTTTCAGTGGTACCGTTCGACTGTGTCAGCATCAAGATGGGCTTTGAGGCGTTATTCCCACCTGGTCTCGGCCTACCTAAGTATACGGCGATTGCACGAGTGTTAATGGAGTTGCTCCCATGCTTGCTCCCGCGAACGGATACACAGGTCTCGTCGATTGTTAACATGGTTCACATGGAAACTGGAAATGGGTATGACTTGTAGTGGAGAATTTTAGCCCTTGCGGTACCAGGATTTGATCCTGCGATACAGGTCAAGATACCTGTTTGGGTGGAGAAAGATATCTTTGAGTTCGCCCTTTCGTTTCTCCTTTACTTTTGCCTCCAGGCGAAAAAGGGAGTAGTTCAGGATGATCGGATGCAGAGTATTTCGTTCCTCAATGCCATCAACGAGCCAGCGTATGCGGATGTGATTACAACACTCTACACTTGTGTCACGAACTATACATCGGGTCCTGAGGATGGCTATCTCCCGGCGAATCTATGTATCATGGGATTAGCAACGCAACTCCATGCGAATGCACGTACTCGGGCACAGGCTATTCTTCCACGGGTGCATCGTACCCTGGGTGGCATCACTGACACCAGGGAATCACGGGTAACGATTCAGGACTCACCCATGGTCGCTCGTCTAGCGGATGACCGTGGTCCACCCAAAGATTAAAGGAATGGCAGTGGACGAGATGACGATTGCTCCAATCGGGGTCGCGGTCGCCCTTATGTGCAAGGGGGACGGGGTGATGGTCGCGGTGGTCGCACTCCTTCTCCTCGTGGCCGTTATGTACGACCGGACCGGAATAATGGTGAATATTGTCCTGACATCATATGTGATGCTTGCCATTGGAAAGGACATGTGGCTGCGAATTGCGATGTATTGGCAATAGCACTCTTCATTGAAAAATATAAACGTGAGCTGTCGACTGATGCCAAAGATAAGATTGAAGCAGGATGGATTGAAAGGTGCAGTGCGGCGGTCAGAAACCCCACAAAGAAACCTCGTCGGGTGATGAAGGCATACATGGACCTTTTGGATTTGACGATGGAAGACCTCGATGAACAGATGTGCTGGGAATGTTGGCCGGAGGGTGACGACATGGACAGTCTTGATGACGGTCCTCGGTCCGCTTGACTAGGATATGATTCCCTTCGATGCATTGGGGGGAATCATAATCCTCCGCCGAACACGACTATTTGTCACATCACAGATCTCCCTGAGGGCATGGGACACGGGATAACAACCGCTGAAATCACCTCCGTGTCCACGCCCGCTACAGGGTTACTCCCTGACTCGAAATCACACGCCCCCTCCATTTCTTTTGCGGATGATGTGACTTTCACGTGGCCGGCGGATACAGGCTACGTCCCGTAACTGTGGATGTTATGTCTCGGTTCTCCTGGCAAACAGCAACTTGACCTTCTCCCGGGCAATGCTATGGGTATACCGCAAGGATTTCAATACCACTCGTTCCGATATATTGATTGGAAAGAAGAAGCAAGAATACAAAAACAAGCCACTGGGCACTCCACTGAACGAACAAAAGAATGTGCACGTCACTTTTATATGGACTTTGGGTTCATGCGGGCATCAACATCCCAGTACGCAAAACCGAACAAGAAGGACGACAGAGTTGTCCTCTCCTACAATGGGTTCTCATCTTACTTGCATGTAGTTGATGAGGCATCCCAGTATATATGGGTTTTCCTCACCAACACGAAAGAACCTCCATTAGATTTAATCGATAGTTTTCTGACCCGGTTTTGTCATGCTCATGGCGGCTCCATTCGAACCGATCAAGGTGGCGAACTTGCACGATCGTTTAAACTGTCGGATTTGGTCCTACAAACACACAACTACATCCTAGAACCAACAGGAGCGGATAGCCCTTCGCAAAATGGTGCGGTTGAGGTGTAAAATAACAAACTCACTATACGTGCACGCACTCTCCTTTATGGATCAGGGCTCCCAGCTAAATATTGGTCCACTGCTCTGCTGCTCTGCTGCACTCGGTATATCTTCACAACCGTTTGGTGCACAGTACCATGAGGAAAACTCCTTTTGAAGGATTGTTCGGAGTTAAATGGGATATAGGACACCTAATGCTGTTTGGGTCACGGGTGTGCGTGAAACAATCAGGAAAACAACGTGCTAAATTGGATTGGCACGACTTTAAGGGTATATTTTTAGGTTACACGGCCATTGATCAAAATATTGTATACCAGGACCTTGACAGTGGAATAGTGAAGAGGAGTCACCATGCTCAATTTGATGAAGCTTGGTATTTGCAGGACACGAGGTCACCCGCAGTGCAACTACTCTATAATTTAGGGGTTACTGACGAAAACAACGTATCCTCAGCACTCGGCCTTGTTGATGATGACGTGGCGGAGTTGGACGTTAGTCCGGAAGGGAGTATCGCCACCACTTTCGTTCCATGGCCCCCCATTGCGACCTCACCGATTAAAGAAAATGGGTGGTCAGTACCAGTGGAATGCACTCGAATACCACTTCTGCTGCAACACACTCTTATGGTCACTACGGGCCTGCGACAGGTGGGTGCGAAAGCTGCTTTTGCTCAAGCCCCCATATCCCTGGCTCAACATGCTCGTGTGCCACGAGCTCGTGATATAATGCTGGACTTTGATATATCTCGCACTGACATGTCGATGATATATATGTTGCCGGATCCATACTTTGATGCATTCAAAGAGGTATTGCACTTAAAACATGCCAATCTCCAGAAACAAGCCACAGCGGGTTTATCCCTTTATGAATCGAATGGCCGTGTTCATCTTGCTGGAATGGCACCTGGCACACCGGCGTCTAAAATTCCGGACTGGCGTACTCGTGTCAAGGGAGCATGGCTCATCAAAATAGGTGACAAGACGATTACCACCATTGATGATGTTACGAGTGTGCTACGTGAATTGGTGGACTCCGGTGACATGATGGTTGTCCTTCTGTTCTCTCACCCCGAGTTATGACCAAATTTATCTAATAATGGTCTCCTGATTGTCTCGTCCTCTCCATTCACACAACAAGTACATGATCAGTTAAATAATCGTTGGGAATTTATTACGGTCGTGGAGCACCTTCAATCAAGTAGACCTACATATCACATTGTGGATTCAGGGGGGGTCCTCAATGTTGTGAATAGAGTGATGAAATTAACTCATGGGAAGCTCCTTAAGCAATCTGATTGGGCTGATTGGAGGGATTCAGAATATTTACAATTGGATCAATATTTCAACCAGGGTATGCTTGGTGCACCACAATACGTCACTGAGGAAGATGCGGTATTTCATACTGTTTGGTCGTATGCTATTAAAGCCCTCGATGGTAGAAAGAAGGCGCATTTTGCTTGTGATGGATCTCCACGATTGGGCCAGGCTTGGATTCTAGACAAATCGCATGCCAATTGTGTGGACCAGACAAGTTCATGGCTGTTTTATGCAGTGGCGGCTGCTGAGAATCTGTTAATTTATGGCGCAGACGTCTCTAATGCGTTTGCCGAAGCACCTCCGCCGAAACAAGGTTTTTATATTTATCCCGATAAGGCTTTCCATGAATGGTGGGTGCATCATAAAAAGCAGCCTCCGTTACAGGAGGGTCAGGTGATCCCAGGACATCCAGAATCCCCTCAACTGTGGGAAAAGCATGCTGATTCTATTCTGCGAGATGTAGGTCTGACTCCTACGGTACATGAACCATGTTTGTATTCAGGGGTTATCAATGGAAAATGTGTTGTATTCAAACATCAGGTGGATGATTTTGCGATTGTGGCGCCCGATGAGAGGACTGCTAATATTCTGCTGGACATGATAGATGATGAACTCGTGATCCCGATGAAACGACAGAGATATCTGGACATGTATAACGGGGTCGATGTGATGCAAACTCGAGACTACATCAAGATCTCATCCAAATCATTCATCGACAAGATCTGTGAAAAATATCTCATATCATGGATGCAGAATTTCATAAGCACCAATGATCGCCCTACCCCATTGCCGCCCGATCCTACATGGTTTAAAAAGTTCAACGCGGCAGTTGGGGATCCGGATGCAAAAGTACAAGCCAAATTGGCTAAGAAAATGCAAATGAATTATCGTTGTGGAGTGGGTGAATTTATATGGGCAATGACAACTACCCGACCGGATGTTGCGTTTGCAAGCATTAAACTTTCCCAAGCCATTTCTGCCCTGGATGAGCACAATTACCATGGCATTAAACATGCCCTTATGTATCTATATAGCACCCGGGACGATGGCATATATTTTTGGTGAACTGCTCCTCTACCGGAATTGCTTGCAGGGCCTCTTCCGACAATAAACAGTAATAAGCAAGACTTGATGCTGGAAAATCGCCCACAGCATGATGCTTCCACTCTTCATGCTTTCACCGATTTCGATTGGGCAACTTGCGTGAAAACTAGACGCTCCTTTGGGGGGACGGTTATACGGTTGGCAGGAGGTACTATTGCATACAAGTCAAAATGTCAACCTACGGTAGCCGGATCGTCAACAAAGGCCAAGTTCATGGCGGCATATGATACGGGTAAAATGATCCTATTTGTTAGAAGTGTTTTATGGGACCTGGATATACTGCAGGAGGCAGCGACGGTTTTGTATGAAGATAATGATGCCTGTGCGGCCATGGGGAACGCACAAAAACCCACACCACACACTCGACATATGGACATTAAATATTTTTCTATCTGTGAATGGGTAGACCGTGACCTCATGCATCTGGAACGGATTGATACATCAATTAATATGTCGGACCACTTCACGAAATCCCTTACCAGAGCTCTATTCCATCGACATGCTGATTTCCTCCTTGGCCATGTCCCGCCGATGTACTCACCGGTTTATCATTCCATTGTTGGGTTATATACTGATGAGAAAACGACTTTTGAACATTTTGTTCCAGAGTCATTTACCACCCCAATGTGTGCAGCTGCTGCACGGGTTCATGCTCCGCTCCCAGAAGACTACGTGGATAACCCATGGCTCACAATTGTCTTATACAGCATGGTTAGTACAATTCATCATGAAGATGACATGATCAATAATTGGGGGGGGGGTGTTACAATGATAGTACGTAGATAGATAAGCTACTATCATATTCTTATCAAGTCTAGTTAAAAATACCCCACCCGCGACCGGGGGGCGCGGAGCTTCATCTCGTTAAAAATACCCCACCATGCCCCCGGCAGGCACTTCGAAGGTGTCGCGTGCCCCAGCGCGTTGGGTAGGGATCCGACGCGCGCCAAAAACCAAAATCTACAACTTAGAAACCGGTGAGTAGGTCAGCAACCCGCCATTTTTAAAAACTAATTTGGCGGGAGTAATTAGTCAAGCTACTTTTGGCGGGAACAAATAGAGTTAAATTAATTTTTAAAATTTCAAAATTAAATTTCAAATCGAGATCACACAGCACGAGGATTCTTTTTTGAAAAACAAATCTACGGTAACTGAACCCTAATGCCGGCGTCATTTATTTTCCCGTTGTCAAGGTTTTTTATACCACTTCCTTCGTATGTTCCTTTTTGGATTCAATCTCTATTGATTCCATCGTACCGTGGTTCCACCCTCCATCCTCTCTTTCCTCATCCTTCTCAAGAAGGAAAAGACCCCCGATCGACCGCTCGACACCTCCCTCTTTTTCATAGCCAAACCAATGCCTTGGATTGATGCCACTCGACCATCTCGCCGCACCGCGATGCATTGGCAGTATCTACGCATGATTTCATTGTAGTTCAACAATCAGCCACATCATATCCCCAACCATAAGCATGAGATGAGATATGAAAGATGCAGAGAGGATTGGGCAACAGCTGATGATCCAATAGTCACAGATTTTCTTCTAAGTTGGGGAGATGACAACATGAAGGGAAAGAGTTGCAAACAAGAAAATAAATAGAGAGGATAAGGATGGAGGAGGTAAAAATGACACGGAGGCATGAGAAGCAGCACTTTGTGAATACTACAGGAGGATAAAACATACACTACAACCAATATCATGGAGAGAGAGACTGGGGGAAGATGCCACTAACAACACCAGTAATCAAGTTGTAAACCAATAGAGGGAGGGTATTGATGAGGAGGAAATGTCCTCATTGAACAAGTGCAGTGCAATGCCCCTGTGCATTGCACTGCTATTTTTGTTTATTCTTGTTCATCCTCACATAATATACAATTATTAACCATTGAGGATTCTTCAATTGCAACTGAAAAATGATTCAACTTAAAAATGATTCAACTTTGTTTTGCACCTATGCCTTAGAGGCTCAGGACTAAGTAGGAAAGCTAATCTCACATGAATAATCATGCTTATTCATCATAGCTATTATTCTCTTGAGAGCATCATGGTAAGAAATGCAAAAAAAGGTACCATAATAGCTTATAATGCACAATACATAACACTATACCTTTTGCAGTAGTGGCTACTACTAGTTGGTGTTACCCTTCATGGGGTGTTTTCAAAGGCAGCTGTTTTAACTAAATAGTTCCCAACTTGAAGGGTCACTTTTACGTAGTACATACCCTGGGACTTGGCCCCAGTCAAAGGGAAAGACTCAAGAGAGGGGGGTGAGTATGACACTACTTACAATAGAGTGTCCTCTTTTTTCAATTCATTTTAAAATGGATTTTTGCAACACAATGGGGATGTCCCCATGGCCTCTGCCACTCTCCACTCTCCATCTGCCCATTCCGGCATGATGAGCCTACTCAAAACATTATGGGGGATGAAGGGTATGCTTGGTTGGGTCTGTTTTGTGCTATGGGGCTGTCTGGGGCATCAAGAAGATGACCAATCAAGAAATTGAGAGAGAGGGGCAGGGATCAGGCCTTAGGTGGCCACCATTTTTCAATTCAAACAACAACCAACCAAAAGATGGCATTCACGATGGGGGGGATATGGGGTCGGCATGTGACCATGGCAGCACGTGTCGGGGGGCGTTTTGGCATCATTTGGGACGGCAAATTTGTCGAAAAAAAATAGAAACATTAAATCAGTTGTGGCCTTAGATGGTCACCAAACAACAAATGAGAATGCAACAGCCAACCAAAAATGAGCATGATCGACTTGGGGGGATGGGGTAAGGGGAGGGCAATTCAATCAATTTTGGACCAATTGAGTTGGGTCATAGTAAAAAAATAAAATAAATTGGATGAGTTGACTAATTAATTTTTTTCTCGGCCAATATACAAAAGAAAATAAAACCCTTCAATGGCATCCTCGACCAACCCACCATGAGGGTGCTACCGAAAGGGTTTTCTCTAATTCACCATTGCCATCAAAAGGCAAGGTAGCGCGTCAATCCATGGTTATCTTCTATCAAGCAAATGACGATTTTTTTGAGACCCACTGGTAAATATGAATAATAGTACGTATAATTTGGGTGGAAAGGGGGTATGTAAAGAGGGGTCTGCACTTTTTATTCTTGGCACTCACTTTTTTGAGGTGGCATGAGTACGAGCCTATTTACATATAAGTGAGAGCTCATAACCAGTTAAGGTGGAACCACTATGTATGTAAAACAGCTGCCTTTGAAAACACCCTGAGGGGTCCAACATTGACTGAGAAATTAGTTTTTTTGGAAGCTTAAAAATAATTTGGAGCATATATGGGCCCATAGCTGTAAAGCTGTTAAGACCACTCTAATGACTGAATTCAGTTGGTGCGACCCTTGAACACCAAGAGAGTACTATGGTCTGTTGCAACTAATAGCCAAAATACCTATTATCTATAATAGGGTACCTATTATATAATAGGTAGTACTCCCTCTGTGTGGAAAAAAAGCGGTGTTTACGCCGTACAGACGTGTGTGGAAAAAAAACGGTGCTTTAGGAATTCAGTATGTATTCTGATGAGATCATGGCGGCACCTCCTACAACCGGCGCCACGCGTGTCGACCGGGGGTGCGAGCTACATCTCAATTGACCATGGCGATTTGAGAGGGGGAAAAACCCATCCCAAATATTTCCATGCTACAATATACCAATGCGATTCCATGGGAAGCAACCTTTATAAAGTTAATGGGGGATTGCCATCATCATGGACATAGTCATCATTCGCCCATTCAATGTTGTCAGCAAAATCTTCAAAAAAATCGTCAATTGAAATCCCACCCATAGATTGTGAGTCCGCAGCCCCATCATCAAATTCCATGGTGCCTATGATGTCTGCTTCATCATAACCAAACGAGATGTTCGCCACACAGTTGGCGAGAGAAGATAGGTCATCATCGTTGACAGGATTGATGATGCTCGTAGGGGAAGCCAGTTGGAGTAGGGTTTGCGCTCCTTCTTTGGACGATAGTACGACAGGAAAATATAAGCAACAATCAATTGGATAATGACAATGAAAGGTCCGACGACGCGGCCAGTGCCTCCCTGGGACGACCGGCCACCGAGATTGTCATGGTCATCATGATCGTTGAAAGCACCGCAAGGAGGAATGGCCGTCGTTCCGCCGTTGTCGTGTGCCCGGCACCATCGAAGATGACGATGATGACGATGACGACGATGGCAAATTGTCATCGTCAATGGTGCACCACGAGGAGGAATGGCTGTCGTCCCGCTGTCGTTGTGCACCTGGCACCATCAACGATGACGATTTGCCATCGTTGTCATTGTCGTCATCGTTGCCGCCGCCGCCGCCGTTGACAACAACTACGATGAAAGGCAGCAACAGCAACTTACCTTTAGTCATCATGTACAACCTGATGGAAGCGCAGTCGAGTGCGCTTTGGGACTGCATTGCACAGCATGGCAGGCGATATGATTAGACATTTGAAGTGATTGATGATTGAATCCTTCCCTGCATGCGGAAGTTTGTACGTGTTATCACCGCCACACAGGATGATTTCATTCATAACCATTGCACGGTTGTCCAGACCTTCTGGCACAGATCCCGAGGCAAATCGTTGTGGGCAGTGATGACATTGAAAATGAGCTCATCAATGTTATTGGATGACATCTTATGCTGGATTGATTCTATCGCTCGAAAGAAAGCAAGGTCCAATGTGTTGCAGTTGGGAGAATTGGGAGGTTGCTCAACGAGCGCAACATCCCATCCACGAGTTGCCATGTCCGCCAGTGCTGCATTGATACGTGCATCTTTTCCAGGTGGCGGGTGAGGAGTCGCATTATCCTGCTGAATTCTCACCTTTCTCGGGCTATCCCAAACTGGCCACTTTGCTTCAATTGCGGGAAAAAGATGGTTGATGTAATAATGAACTGTCACTTCCCACGTAACGTTGATTGTCTTAGTCTCGAGAGTCCCAGCTGGGCGGTTGATGGAGTTTCTTTGCGCCGGAACCTGCTCGGCAAAGCACCATGTCCCAATCTTTCCATCCCACCACACACCTGTCTGTTGATCCACCCTGGGCCGGGCCATCGCAGTGAGAAACATCACCTTGATTAGATGCTTCTTGTGTTTACATTTCCGAGGGGGTGGCTTCTCGCCTGGAGCAACAAAGTACCGCTGTTTTACACGAGTGATGTAAAACCATTTCTCATCTATGTCTACTCTATCAAGCATATCAGAGAAACAGCCATCTTCATTGATGAAAGAGAGACAATATGCAACCCTTTGAGCCTTGTTTGGTTCGGTGAGGTGGGGTTTGATGGGGGAACCAGTAACTTGAAAAACTCCAGCCTTCTTTGCATCTCGGAGAGTAGACAAAGGAATCTTAAGAGCTGCTGCAGTAGTGCAAAAAGTTGTGCACTGAGAAAAGGGTATTTCTTTGATTGAAGCTCAAAGTTCCTCCATAGATATCTTTTTGGGGCGGCCTGAACCTTTTTTGCGGCTGACATCCAAAGGTTGAGCCACAGGATCAAGGATTGATTTGCGAAACCTTTGCCAGATCCGTTCCACAGCTCTAGTACTGATTCCTGTCCTTTCTGCCACAGCCTTGAAAGCGCCTCTGTTCAACCTCCCATTATCAACATATTGCATAAGTGCGTGCGAGACAATCAACCTTTGTTCCTGCTTTGAGCGAGCCATCATCATCATGGACAAAATTGTGTGTTGTGAGCAAGAATTCTCTCTCTGCTGGGAAAAGCACCACAGTTTTGTCATTGGAACTCATCACGCGCCATTTTTTCTGACAACCTGTACCTTAAGGTACAATACACTTTTCCACGCCACAAAAATCAATAGGGAGGAATTAAATTTGAAAGGGATGCAACTGTTTTCCATTTAGTCCCAAGGTGCCAAACGATTCAGCTCATTAAGACGAATATTTTATATACTTGGACCATCTCATAAAAATTGACACAGCCCTTATTTCAGCTCGAAAACACTAAAACACCATTTTTTTTCCACACAGAGGGAGTAGGAATTAGTACATGGCTACGAGTCTACACAATCTAAAATCGCTCCCCAAAAAACTCCTCTGAAAATGGAATTTATACTAGGTGTAACATAACAATTGACCTAACACTTTGCTAACACTTCCTGTAGAAAATA
>JALLPB010000841.1:0-12567 GCA_036939975.1 Cyclostephanos tholiformis | reverse complement strand
ACTAAAATACGAAGTGGTTATGCTACCAAAGGTGGTTTGGTGAGCACTCCCATCCAAATATACGCCCACCAGGCCAATACCAGGATGTCCTTGCTTGAAAGAAAAAGTTCTTTGGACCATCGAGCATGGTCATGGGGTTTGGCATTGGTACATGCCCCCCCCCAGAGCAATCTTGTAGGCCCAGCAACCGCCGTCAGTGGTAGTCAGCGATCCCATAATGTCTGTACATTTTAAAGAGAGGAAGAGAAACCTGGACTCCATTTTTTGATTAAGGTGAAGACTGACTAGGGACAGTTATTGTGGGAAAAGCGCACAGAGATGAGGCTCCTTGCTGGCTCCTTTTTTCATTTGGCAAGTCAGGTACAACCCGCCCCACGAAGGGGCATTTTTGGCTGGCTCCCAACCCGCCCCACGAAGGGGCATTTGGCCAACCAGCACAAGTCGTGTCCGCCAAACTGGGCTGAGTGGCGCACTAACCCAGAATGGCATCTGTGAATGGTAGTCCCCACTGGGGGCCCATTCCGGAGAGTTTCCAGAGTGACCCCACAGGGGGAGCTCCCCAAGCTCAGGATACGGAGTTATCGAACCAATGGGTCATGTCCACGCAATTTATATCACAGTGCCCGGCGCCGCGTCAGCCTACAGACTTTATTCTGTTGACCTTGATGAGATTCCTGGACTCCAGTACTTGGGGTATTATCCCACATTCTGAAATGTGAAGGCAGTGCTCATTTTCCATGCCAAGCCTGCCGTCAGTGCACCAATTTGTGTGTGTATGTAGGTGAGGTATGTCAACAACGTCCATCGCCCCACCCGCATTATGGTGCTATCCGATGCTCCACAGAGCTTGAGGGCCATGGCTCCACCAGCCCGAAGACTGTGGGAGGAGATGTGGTTGAGGGTGTAACCTCTCAAAAGTAGACCATCATACATGGCTCCCCATCATACTGCAATTCCAATATCATGGTCCATCACTTTAGAGATGGCCTTGGACCTGTTGTAAACTGTATTGAGCGTGCCTGTCAGTGGGCCGAGGGAAATGTTAGCAACTCTTTGGGCTAGAGCTGCCACGGGGCAGATGGGCCCGCCAATTGCTTCATGGTGGACTACCACCCCTTTTGATCCATTCTTTGTGTTAGCAATGCAAATCGTTGTACTGTCCACCATCAGGATATTTTTCAATCCGCTGGAGTGTTGGAGGACAATGCCATCCGCCATAGTCTTATGTCACAGAGTCGGAGGGGTATGGTTCATTTTTCACAAGATGTTGCCAGGGACGTGTATTTGCCCACCCAGAGGAGGAAGAAGAATGTAATCGTGATGAGATCCGCCACAGCATCCAACTGCAGGTTCCATCTATAATTCTTCAAGATTGCAGTGATGGTGGAGATAGGTATCGATGCAATGTCCGCCATCACATTGTCCATCCCTGGGACATGGACTGTGATGAGTGGGCCCGCATGATGACAGTGCAGCATGAATGCTAGACCGTGTAACAGCCGCCCCGCAGTAGGTGTGGAGGCTTTTGATGCCATTTTCTCGACCCAGCTGACTGTTGGGGTGTTGTCACACAGGGTACCCAGGGGGGCATGCTTGACCTTTGGGGCAGATTCCAAGATTACTCCAATCGTTAATACTTCAGCAGCTAGCTCAAGGTCCAAGTTGGTGATGCCCCCTGCAGGGTTGTCATCAGTGATTACATCAGCTTCAATGTCACAGGGAAATTGTTCCCAAACAAATGGGGGCATGTTATCTGTTTGTGAAAACCACACTCCCCCAGCGCCCTCTGCCGTGGCATCATGGTAGCCCACATAATGCAGCATGTCCGCCACAAGTTTGTTGACGTGTGTGGGTCACATACTCAGCATTTTCATGAGGGAAATGAGGTCTTCAAGGGCAGAGCTTGTGCCTCTGATGCTGCACCTAAATCAATTGTTGTTGGGTTACCACACATCATAAAGTTCAATGGGGTGAAGAAACCCTTTGCCACCGGGAGGATCACCGACACATGTCGGAGTTTACCAACCAGCACCTGCAGAGTCTTGAGGGGGACAATTTTCCAAAGTAGGACATTATGGACCTCCTTGACATAGGCCCTGGCCTTTTCCGCCAGCAGGTGCATGGTGTGCTTAATGCCATTGAGCTGGAAACCATGGTTGTTTTAAAATTCCCCTCCCTGGGCCAATTTCTTTTAGGAAATGGGCTCCTTACCCCCGACATAGTTGGTGACGGATATGGGCAGAAATAAAGCATGACATCCATGAATTGCTGCTCTCCGAATGGTGGGAGATGGGTTCCATTGGACGACTGTGTCGCCATGTTGCAGAAATCATCCATGTAGACCTGCAGTAGTTTTGTGGGGGTGTCAGTGCACACCCATTGAGGGACATCCAGGATTCATATGAGGTCTTCTACTGGGTCTGGTGGCAATGGGATTGCAGAGTCCACAAAGTGCTGTGTTAAATCCTGGGCCGATTCCGTCGCTGCGCAGAATAGCCTGGGGCTTTTGATCCAGCCCATTTGTACTGCGGCTGGGATCATGAGACGGAGAGGCTCGCCTGTCGGTTGCGGGAGCACATATGCAAAATTGTAACAGTCCTGTGAGTCTATAACTAGTCTCCAGAATCCGTCACTGATATCCAACTTGCTAAATAAGATATGCAGTCCTGTGGGGGTGTCTTGCATATACCGCAAGAGCCTAGGAAGTACCTTCCCGATTTCTTTTACTGGTATTGCAGGGGCAGTGAGGGCCATCATCTCATTCACACTCTCCTGGGTGATAGTGACTACCCTGTCTACTTCCTGATATACAGGGAATGGCAGGTCCAGGATAATCCTGCCCTGATGTCCCACCTGGGGCACAAGCACCACTGGCAAAATTTTTAGATTTGACGGGTGGAGTTGCTTGACGTCCTCCCATAACATGACCAAACAAAACCCAGCCTTGGCTTGATATGCAATATCTTTGGCAAACAGGTGGAATGCATCAGGGGTGCGTGCTGTGGGGTGCTGCCCTCGTGTTACCGCTGCCTCAATGGCCTTCCATGACTAATCTGGGCTGCAGTCCACCTTGACTCAGTGTCACCACTCTTTCATGACTGGAGTAAAGGGATGTGTGTCCGCCAAGGGCTGTGGTTGCATAAGAGAACATGGCTCACCTTGTGGTCTGTCATATGGGGTATTGCCATGCGTGCCGCCTGACACCATGTCCCTCATTGGGGCACTGTCTGTTGCCCCCACCATCAGTGCCAATTGGGCTGGTGTGAGGACGTAGGATGTTTTTGACGACTGTCAAACTGGGCAGTTTTCTTTCGGACATTCGTTTGGAGGCAGAGAAAATGTTACTGCCCCATTGTCATGTTTCAAGTTGGGCTTTGGCGTATGTTTGGTGAGTATTTGCATTATTGCATTTAAGAAGTCCTTTGGTATTTTTAATGTGATGCCTCTAGTCTTCATTTGTGTACTACTGTTTGCCACTGATCTGTGATTGTTAGGTGTGGGCACTAGAGAAAGTGGTCAATTGTCTCATCTATACAATTGCATCCAGGGCATTGGTTGATTCCTGCAATATGGTGCCTCATGTGTGCAACTGGTAGCCAGCCATGCATTATTTTGCATGTTTGCGTCCATTTTGTGTGTGAGAGTTGTTGCCTGACTGTTTTGATTGATGGACAGTGGATGTCTTTGAGTACCCTGTTGTCCCAGTTGTACTTTGTTTTTAGGTATTCCTCCATTAGTTTAGTCCTCCGTGCTTTGTATAGCTCATCTTTATAATGTGATGTGATCCAAGTATTGTCTATTTTGAGGTCAGTATTGGTGGGAGTGGGGGGGGGGCTCTCTTATTGTTAAGGACAAGATGTGATGTGGTTGTGGCAATTTTGACACAGGCTATATTTATTAGTACCTTATCTGGTGTTGTGTTCTGGGTTAATTGGTGGTTGGTTTCGGTTTTGCATTTCTTTGTGTCCTGGTGCCCGTAGACATGATGTATTCTTGTTTGGTATGGATGTTTTTAGGTGGTGAATCTTGAGTATTATATCTGCTTCCGCTTTTAGCATTCCACTAGGGTCCCATATTGGATCATTTGTATCATTGACTGCTTGCATGTTGTCGCACCACTGGTTGGCCATTTTGGGGGTCATGTTGAGGTAGTCGAGGTGGTGTAGTGCGTGGAATACCCCTTCAAGCTCGATCCGGTGCGATGTGTGTGAGTTAATGTTTTCCATCAAGAATGTTGCTGACAAGAACGATTGGTTGCGTGATGATATGATCCATGCTGCTATTGCTACTTGGTCGTGGAAGTGGAGGGAATTGTCACTGCCCAGTATGAGGTGTTCTGTGTGTGGGTCAGTAAGAGTGTTGCTGATAAGGTGGCCTGGTGGTGGGGTCTCATTGTTTGTGGTGAGGGATAGGTTCATAGGGTGTTGTGTCCAAACATTGTGCCCGACTTGCTAGTGCATAATTGGGTGGCTGTCTATTGGGATCTTCTTGACTGTTTCGTTAGTGTGATAGTATCCTTTTAGTTTTGATAGAGAGAGTATCAATATATCACTTCTTTCTCATTGCCTAATATAGAGGTTGGTCTCCATTTTGTAGCATGGGTACCATGTAATTTGTATGATCTTGTACCATCGTCCTAAGGTCCTGTCAAGGCTGACACTGTAATGGGAGGGTTGGTATTGTGGTGCTAGTGTACAGAAGGTTGAATAAATGCATTTTTGGAAGGCTGCCCAGTAAGGTTTTGGTGGGCAGGGGATTTGTAGCCAGAGTAGATTGGTTTCCACCTGCCAGTCATGATTCATCATTCCATCTGGGATTGTAGTGCCTTTTGGGTTTGTGAGGTCAGCTATAGTGATGATTCGGAGATATATCCGGATGGTGTTGGCCTTCTTGAGGGTGCTCAAAAGAAATTATGGACCTCAAAGAAGAATGAAGGTTGTTGGACATTGGCCTGCCATATGATTTGCAATGCTTCAAAGCCCTTACCTCCAACCCTTGGTGGAAACATTGCTTTGGACATAATGAGTCATTCAGGAGAAAACCCCTGAAGATGGGAACAAACCGTGTGAAAGCTGAGGTTCTTGCACATTCAATGTGCTATCTAATTCTGTGAGTGAATAAAAATTTGCTAAAAATCTACGATACTATGTAGCTATTGTAAGAGGTGGGCGCTCACAAGTGCCCTTAGCTGTTAAGCTGTTAAGTCATTGAGGGACAAGGCATCGAGTTTCTCAACCAGGTTGACTGCACAGATTGAGGAGCATGCAAAGGTGGACAAGCAAAAAGCCACAATCATTGAGCTGAGGGGAACAAGTGAGTCATCAGCAGAATTGGATGTTAACTCAACAATGAGCAACCTTTATAGTCCCATTGATTTTTTTCTGAAAAAGTGACATCTTGAATCAGACAAAAATAAAAATTCTTGATGCCATTCTGGGACCTTTGTTTTGAGGAGACAATTGATCCGGTTATCATAATCAATATAATGAACATTGTACTTGCAGATCCATGGGTAAGGTTGAAAAATAACATGAGTATAGCACTACACCAAGATTATAAGAGGGCAGTGAAGGCAGGCATAGATTGCTCAAAATGGACAAGAGAAACTCAGGAAAGAATATTGGGAGCCAGTTATGAAGCTGTTTTCAATCTGCTATGACATCCGTGGAAGCAAGTTTTGTGTGACAATCTTTTTTAAGGAATAGCTGATATTTTTGAAGTCGATTACATCATTCCAAGATATGGGATCATTGGATGATTTACAAGAACAGACGACTACTGGGAGATCATGAGGGTGCATCACATCTCCAATCTTAAATTACTACCACATCATGTGAGTCATGAAAAATCCAGTAGTTTGATAAAGGTTTTGGAATAACCATTTGATGTTGATGGAAATTTTCTTGATTTACCCATTTTACACAATGTTACAAGAATTGGCAAAGATGCAAATGAGTGAAAGCGGTGGATCAATTCACTTGTTGATTCCTGGACTGAGATTGGTCCGGAGAAGTTATTCATTAATGTGGCAAAAAAAAGCTAGGAATAGAAGATTGCACTGTTGATATGAGCATTTCACTACGTATGGGATTACTACATAGGAATAAGTCAATAAGTTCTAACAAAAAAATCTTGACATGCCAAAATCTCTTGTACATCACAACTCACAAGTTTTGGCGGGGGAAAAACTCATCCACGAGATTACGATGTAGGAATAGTACAATAAGTTCTACCTAAAAAAAATCGGCACACCAAAATACTGTACAACACAACTCACAAATGGAGAATTTTTAACTCACAACAAAAATGTGTGGCAAAAAGCTCCTCATACGTCATCGATCTGAAGTGCGCTGCAAAAATAGGAACAAACTGCACAAAAGCTGAAGTTCTTGCATGTTCAATGCACTATTGAATTCTGTTAGTGGACAAAAATTTGCTAAGAAACTACGATACTATGTAATTACTGTAGAAAGTGGATGCTCATGAGCATCCATAGCTGTTAAGCTGTTAAGACTCTATCTCCTTATTGCCATAGTGCCTCTCCAGTGGCACTAAATCAACCTCTTCTGGCCGATCAATTTTTTGAGGCCAAGGCTCAGTCCCAGACCCCCAGAATCATTGGAAAGCTGAGATTGTCAGCTTTCTTTATATCTACTAATACTGGGTGGTCACTATGAGAAGTTTCTTTGTTAAAATGGTGACAAAGATATCATCCAACTCCTGGAAAAATTGATAGATGCAAAGAATACTTTCCCATCCGGGCCATAAGCGAACACATTATTGACCATCATGTTGCAATCATAGCCACAATACATTGCATTCTGAGCAATAACATCGTCTGTGCACTCGGCTTGGAAAGAAATCCCATCCATAAAACCTATGATGTCATCCACAAGAGGTTCTCTTACCTGGACCATAGCAGCATACTCCCTCATTTTTTTCTGTTGGGGAATCATACCCTTGCAAACGGATGAACCCTCAGTGCCCGCAGAGCTTTTTTAAGCATCCAATTTATCGCACGGCTGCAAACAGACAGAGTGATGCCAAAAATCATGCATATATGTTTATAATTCATCATGCTCCCCAAATGAAAAAGATGTATTCCAAGATAACCCTCTGGACCCAATGACGGTGGCCGGCCATGAGGGCGACATTGCGCAATGTCCTCTAGGTTGAAGAGATAGTCCATAAGCATCACAAAGGCATGTCAGCTCAATCCTGTCAGATAGAGAAAGGATGTCAGATCGGTGTTCTCATATAGTCTCTTCCACTTAGATTCCTGTGGTTGCACCATTGCCAATTGATGAAGGTAGTGGCGGTCTTGAATATTATTATGATATTGTAGTAATAATATTATCAGCAGAAGCTGACGAAGATGCCATTGATTGCCATCATCATCATCAAGGAATGCAAAGAGCACCTTGGTGGAAACATGGAAATGTAATGATACAATATTTCAGAGTAGAAGAGTAAGAATTCCACTCCTGGTGAGAAGATGAAAGGGGAAGAACTACTGAATCCACTGTATGAAGCATGCCTAAGCTTTTTGCAAATAATGGATGGGGGTAGCCTAAATTGGCCCTAAATAAATCTTAAATTTAAAGGGGTCCAAAATCTAAGTGAATTTGGGCAGAAGATTAGAAAAGTAAGAATTCCACTCCTGGTGGGAAGAGGAAAGGGAAAGAACTACTGAATCCACCGTATGTAGCATGCCTAAGCTTTATGCAAATAATGGATGGGGGGTAGCCTAAATTGGCCTTAAATAAATCCTAAATTTAAAGGGGTCTAAAATCTAAGTGAATTTCGGCAGTCACCCACTATGAGATGTTTCTTTGTTAAAATGGTGACAAAGATATTGTTGTGTGTTAATTGAATTGGGACTTGGCATTAATGAGCCCTTTTTGAAATAAGGACATTCATATTAATTCCCACATTGGTCTATTGTACTTCTATGTCAAGAATTTCAATCCCAATTGCTGTAGAACAAGTCTCATAAACAACTTTTTCAGCTCAAACAACCTTACTTAGGGGTTTTTGTATGTTTTACTTTAAAAAGAAAATTTGTAGGTGCATCCTACATGCATACTAATGAGTGGAACTAATATGAATGGGTAAAAATTAATTAAGTGAAGAAAGTACCCTACTGCCACTGGAGATGAGGGAAAGGACAGAATATCGAAATTTCATGCTCTTATGTGAGTTCGTACGCAATATATCTAATCAAACACTGGTGTCGCTAATATGTGTTATCTCAGTAGTTTCTTCTTCTGGAAGAGAAAAGAGAGAAACTACTATATATTCGAGAAAGCACAGATCTAGAATTCATTTTCTGCTTCTATTCTATTAGAATTCATTTTCTGCTTCTATTCTATTAGAATGCAGTTTCTGCTTCTATTCTATTAGAAGCAGCGTCTACGTGGGAACATGTGGACTTTGTACCGAAGTATAAAATAGAAGCAGAAAATGAATTCTAATAGATTAGAGGCAGATAATGAATTCTAATAGAATAGAAGCAGAAATAGACTCGTAAGCTCATCCTGCAAGAAAGGTTTCTTGTTCTTTTTTCTCATATGAGAACTCACTCCTTCACTTGAAAGTGAGGGGCATGCATCATGACCTAACTACAATACGCTTACCAAGGCACAGCTACAACACCAACCAAACATGGTGATCATGGACCCCCTTCCATCCCCCCGGTCAAAAGAGAGCCAAAACTATGTGAAGACCAAATAATACCAAATTTACTGGGGTTAGTATCGTTACGCTGTAGCCGCCGCAAAAATGCACAACTTATCACTTCAAAAACGTACTTTAGTCAGCAAGTGGTGCGCTGAGCCAATGCGCGCCGCATACTCTTTGATGTTCACTGATTTGTGAAATGACCTCAAATCCCATGCTTCCAAATCTTAAACCTTTTTTAAGTTGCTCAACAACAAGGTATCATTCTTTACACTCTTGACTTATGTCAGGAAAATAACCACGACAAGCATTCCAACTCACAAAGCAACGACGTGGCTAAACATCACCACGATCGGTTCATCATCTGGATCTTGGTCGGCAACATCGATCGACAGCAGCATCGTATCCTCCTTTTCATGCCCACCCTCCCCGAATTTCTTCAGCAAACGAACGCACTTCTTGTTCGGGTACAAGTCCATCGTGGACTTGTTGAGGGTGCGACCGTTCAATTTGAAAGTCACGTACGGATTTTGGAGGACCATCCCCTCCACTCCCTTGCCGGGATATACGCACACGAATATGAGACCGGCGGTCATCCTGGACGCGGGTAGATCGTACTCGAGCGTCCCCCCCGTCGAATCCGACGACATGATCCCCCCGCATGCGTCGAGGTGGGAGCATTTTGTCTCCCATGCCGGATCGCGCAGGGATTTGATTATCTTCGTATCGACCTTGCCGACCATGTAATTCCAAGAGTTGTCCTCGTGCCATATCGTCCAGTTGGATTGAGCCCGCACTGCGATGCCGGGAATGCCGAAGGTCGGCCTTTCGTAATTTAGGCACGACGGCGGATGAGGCACAGAACAGTACAGCGGATCGCAGAAAAGTGGTTCCGGCATATCGTCCGGGGGGGGGAATCGCATAAGATGACGACGTCCAAACGAAGAATCCGTCCGAGATCGACGATGATCCATCGACGTCGCATACAGTTGCCTGTCCACGCCGAACCAACGATCGAGCACGTTCTTGCCGGACTTCATATCCCTTTCGATGATGTCCAATGCAATCAAAAGTCCCCTAACATAAACGTAAGCGAATGCGTCCGATGCGATTTGAAACCCCAGCGGTCCAGGATGCCAATTCCTATATACCGTGCCGAGACTACCCCTCCTCGGATCGTCCATCGGCAGGTCCTCGCCGTACCTCGTCGTGTTGTGATATCCGTCCCCAATATACTGCCAACCGAATCTGTTGATACCGTCCCTTTCCATCTCGCCATCGTAATCGTGTCCGCCGAAGTATAGACCCGTCTGGATGCAGAACGCGTTGTACCCGTACATCGCGTACGCGTCGTCGAGGTCGACGTTGGCTTTCACATCGCCGTTGCACGTATTCCGCAATCCCCTGGCGACCAGGTGATGGACCATGGGCCTACGTCCCATGTGCTGCGCCCATCGTATCAGTTGCTCCCTCTGTTCCTCGGCGCCGCCCTTCTCGAAATATGTCCAGCTGTAATGCACGACGTCCACGTCGAACCCCACGTTGTGAGTCACGCAATACACCTGATTCTGATGATTGTCGCCGCATCCCCCCCCCTCCCCGGCATTCTGTACGATCATCGTCATATTCGCCTTATCAAATACAGATGACAGTGTGCGCTCCAATTGACTCTCGTACGAATCGTATCGACAATTGTCGTGTCCGGCGGCCACGGACGAACCGATGGTACCGATGACGAACCTATCCCGTCCGGGATCGAGTATCGCACGCGCCATCGTCGACACTAGCTTCGACGTGCGCAGACGTCGTCGTTCATCGTGAAGTCTCAGCTCGGCGGGGGACATGGATTCGATATCGACTAGGGCCTTGCCCCCCTTTGGCATCCTCTTCGTTCGACGTCTTACATGGCGAAAATGACGTTGTCGCTTACGTCCCCCGTCGTCGTCCTCGCCGTCGCCCCCCCCCCCGATGCCGACGACATCTCCTGAAGCTTCTCCTCCCTCATCGGCATCATCATCATCGTCCCGATGCTCTTCTTTATCCTCCTCCTCCTCCTCCTCCTCCACCTCATCAAACGAATACGATCCATCGAACATCGAGACGTCGTCAACGTCCAACATCCAATTCGCCTGCCAACTATTAACGAGCATGTTACCCGCCCTCTCCCGTCCGCCATAATACCCATCAAGCGTATCCACGAGGGACAGCGCGCTCGCCCTGGTATCGCGCAGCATCGTCATGGTGAACGCCCGTCCGTCATCGTCCTCCCCCCCCCCCCTATCCTCCTCATCGTCGTCGTCAATGCCGCCCGGGAGCAAAATCGACCCGATCGTCCACGATCCACCACCACCCGACACCCCATCGTCCATCGTTATCGTGCCGTTCGTGTCCCCCCCCCCACCCCCTCGAATTTGCACCCCCTCGTCGTACGCGTACTCGTATGTCGCGAGCAATATCAGCATGCCGACGAATGCGCCGAGTAACGTCGATCGAGCGGTGCCTCCGCAAGCGTGGTGGGCCGCGTGGCAACGGTACGGTCCTCCTCCCGATGACGTCGAGGATGGCAACGACGGCACGGCATCCTCGCCGCGTCGCGATCCTCTCCGTCCCCGAACCCGTCGTCCCTCCGACGGATGGTCCACGAGCTCCTCCATCTCCTCCGTCTCCTCCGTCTCCTCCGTCTCCTCCTCTACCTCGAACTCGAGTCGTGGCATCCTTTCGATGTTGTACCCTCCCTCGGAGTATTGCCTCGGGACAATATAATATAACGATGGTCGAGCTGGCGAGGTTGGGGTGGTCGTGCCCCGGGGTAACGATTGTTAGGTCAGCAACTACCAAAACCCTTCCTCGGTGGAAAAGTGAGAGGGACGCATTGGGGGCCCAAGAACTAAAGAACAAAACAAACGGACGTCGTTAGGTACGATAGGGCGCCAAGGCCTAGCCATCGTCCACCATATCTCTGGAAGGCGGATTCATTTCTCACAACAACATCATTTTCTAAACATTTCTAAATCGTTCTAAATGTTAACATTCGTAGGAATAGTACTAATGATGGAGCCGATCTTAAAAAAAGAACACCACCATGGCATAGCCGATCGCTGGTCTAGGGGCATGGCTATGGTAATAAAGAGCCACCCGCCACCGAAACTTCATCGCGATAGTTTGGTCGAGGGCTCATACGAAGGATTCTATTTAATTTTAATAAACCAGCCTAGAAAATAATTTATTTAGTGATGCAATCTATATTATTTTATTTTTTCATTTCCTCCGAACTCGATCCCCTCAAAATTGATCAAATCTTGCTCCCCCTGCGCTCCCCGCCGGTCGTTAATCATTTTCTATCCCTCCGTCGTTACCCTAGCGTGTTTTTGGTTGGTTGTTATGTGTTATTTGATATTTGGCGGACGCCCAAGGCCACGACGTATTTTTTTTTATTATTAATTTTCGTTGATCATTTCGAAGGCCAAACGACGGCACGGCATCAGCCCCACACCCTCCGCCCCGGTCGCCTCTCCTCTCCAAGACCCTTACTACCGTCGACGCCGACTTTTGGTTGGTTGTTGTGTCCTTCCATCAACACTGCCATCTAAGGTCAATGATCCACCCCTCTCTCTCATTTTTTCGTCGATCAATTTGTCCCCCCAAACGACAAGCAACCGTCCTCCCCACACGTTCCTACCCTTCCTCCCCTTTTCTCCAACGTAACCCCTAACTTCAATGCCGACTCCTATTGGTTGATTGTCATGTCCTGGCCAAACGGCCCCCTAAGGCTGAGACCCCCCCCCTCTATTTCGATGGGTGCCATTTTGGCGCCTCAAACAAGGGGATCAAAAGCAGCGCGCGCGCACCTGGGAGATGGTGGTGAGGATAGCACGCTCAGATTGTAGT
>JALLPB010000840.1:0-12574 GCA_036939975.1 Cyclostephanos tholiformis | reverse complement strand
TTTTCGGACTTCGCCTAACAAAATGCTAGTAAAATAATTTACACAGATCTCTTTTTGCAATTTTGCTCACCTCTGGGGGATTCTTTTATTCTGGTGGCAGAAGAATTGACGTGCAACAATGCATCACAAGCATCATTATATTATTTTCCCTCGATGAGCGGACAGATGGATACTACACGAACGGGCAGATTATTCACGTCTGACCGCAGGTGGCAACCACCGCCCCCACCCCTCCTCACGCGGTGGTTGGGGCACAATAAGCAACAGGGTTGTGCAATGACAATGACCCTCCTCCTGCTCCCGTTGTGAGAAAAAATCGTGAAGAAGGGGGGAGAGGACTTCCCCATCATGCCGATAACGATCGTCCACTGCTGGTCCTCTCCGAGGTCGAGGTCGACTGCCCTGCTATACTCCTTCGAATCGTGAGGGTCGGACACGATCACCATCAACGAGCCACTGTACCGACAATGGCTCGACGTGGAGACGAACAAAAAATGTAGTCATCGTTATCATCGCAAGTCCATCGTGATGAGGCCATACGCGGATGCCCTCCTGCATGGGGTGGCGCCCCCTCCATCCCGAACCGAGGAGGACTCGTACCATGAAGTAAATGATGAGAATAACGACGAGCACGATGAGACGTGGAGGTGGGAGAGGGAGAGGAAGTCCCAGGACGAGCACGTGTACGACAATTGTTGCACGACCGCGGCGGCATCGAGTTGCGTCATCGTCACCTACTTCTGATATGCGATCCATTCAGCGTACTATCGAGCTGGATGGGCAAGTCGGGCGACGTTCACGGGAATAACGTGCATCCCGACGAGGTGGGAATAAGTAGCCTCATGGACGTATACGCGAAAATCGTTGGTTCGTCCATGACGGGTAGCGACGGATGCGAATTCGTCGATGACGATGGTTTGGGACGACGAGAGGGGGGATACGACGGCGATGATGGCATATCCACCCCCCTCCCCGTCGTCGTTATCGATTCGGACGATCTCGCCAAAGACCCACGTGGTACGATGAGGGAATTGTGCGATGCCCTGAACATCGATTATCGAGAGGAAATGCTCAAATGGAAACGTGGGCCGCACGTTTGCGATGGTCCGTGGGGTGAGTTCGTGCAATCGTACGACATCGAAAAAAAAAAAAAACGATCTCTCTTCTTTTTTCTTTTGGCATATCGTTCGTTCCTCTTTTCACCCGATTTAGCACATATATATCTCGATATTCTCACACGCGCATGCACCCGCCCGCCCCTCCGTACCCCTTCTTTCTCTCTCCTTTCTCACACTCCTCGTTAATATAGCCAAGTGGTGGTATCACGACGTCTGGGAGAGCGACGGATGGGACATCGGAGGCGTGACCGCCAACGGCGCCGCCACCACCGGCATCGATCATCCCCGTACGAGGAAATACCGTACCATGCCCCCGTCTCACCATGCGGCGTTGCGCATGTCCATCCCGGCATACGACTTCCTCCGCACTCTCACCCCCTCGTACAACGAACGTAGAGCATTAACGACGCCGCCGTCGGGGAGGATATACGAGGACCCACGTAACGAGTCTCTGCTCGTGTACGTCGGATCGAGCGGGGGGAGGGGACGGATCGTGCCACGCGACATGGCGGCCGTGTCGCCATTCGATTCGTCCGTTCAGGGGGGGGATGCGACGTGGGGTGAGTTGTACTAGCGTAACATGATATCATTCGCGTGACGAATAATGTCGATATTCCTCGCTGGCCGAACGATGGGGGGTTCGCTCGGCTGCACGACCAATTATCTTTTTTTTTCATCTTCCTCCCGCGTCCTTTTGTGTATAATATTTCTCAGAGGGGATCAGGATTTACAATGGCAGGATATTACACCTTGACCGTCACCTGGATCGATTGTTCCGATCGGCCAAGGCCTTGGGATTCGAGAACATGCACGCCCGATCGGAGGTCGTCGATGCCATCTTTCGCGTCCTTGCGGCCAACGGCATGCGAGACGGCGCGCACATTCGCCTGACCCTCACGCGTGGCGAGAAGTGCACGTCGTCGATGAACCCGCATTTCAACGTTGTGAGTTTGTTTTTTGTTTTTCGTGCGCACTGCAATGCGTTAGTCGGATTGTGAATATTCATCTCGTGCCGATCGCATAACACTTGATCTGCTAATCGCGACGTCGATCAGTACGGCACGACGCTCATCGTGCTGCCCGAGTGGAAGCCCACCGAGGGCGCCACCACGTACGACAACACGAGGGGCATCGCCCTGATAACCGCGGGAGTGTGTCGACGGAGCCCCCCCAGCACGCTGGATAACAAGATCCATCACAACAACCTGATCCAAAACATCCTCCCGAAGATACAGGCCAACGTCGCTGGCGTGGCAGATGCGATCATGCTCGACGTGGAGGGATTCGTCGCCGAGACTAACGCGACGAATTTATTCCTTGTGCGTCAGGATGAACTGATAACGCCAACGGGAGATCACTGTCTGCCTGGTATCACCAGAGATACCGTCCTGTTGCTAGCTAGGGAACTGGGGATTAAGACGGAAGAACGGCGGGTGTCATTATCTGAATTCTACTGCGCGGACGAGGTCTTTACCACCGGAACGATGGGCGAGCTGACGCCTGTCACTAAGATTGACGGAAGGATGATCGGGCGGGAGGGTGTGCGGGGTGCGTTAACGGAACTATTACAAAAAACCTACAAGGAAGCGGTGGCAACGCGAGATGATTGGTCGACAGAGATCCCTCCTTTTGCTTAGACATGACTTATGTTGGTAATAACATGAGCTACAACATGTAGTTAGCTCTCAACAAGAAAACAAGCTTAGGGTTAGGGTAACAACTCGTAGAGCAAGCAAAGCATCAAAAATAAGCAAAAACTACAACGACGCTTGTGTTCGTAATTTCCTCAGTCAGTGTAATCAATGTCCTCTCAAAATTATCCCCTAAAAAGGTTTTCCTGTGAGTTACCGAAATCCTATTTCTGAATGCTTGAACGCAAAGTTACATACTCCTATTATCGCTCGAGCTCAGGGATATCGCCGAGCTTATAAAGCATCCTCACCGCCACCCCCCCCCTCTCCATCGCCACGATTTCCCAATCGCTATCCCTGCCCAACCACCGCATCGGACGTATCAAATCGCGCTCTACGAAGTCCCTTACAACATCCAGTCCCGATCTACCTTTCCTGATCCCGTCCGCCGTCGAGACTATTATGTCGAGATCCGGGACCAGAACCAAAGATCCCGTATTGCATTCGTCCTTGTAAGTAAGGTGTGCGAGCTCAGACCAGCACGTGCGGAAGAGCTCCGTTTCCCAATCGCAGCTACGTTGTTTTTCCCGATTATTATCGTCGACGGCGGGAGCACGGGCGGCATCGTTCGTTCCCCCCACGTAGTCTTCGCTGTCGTCCTCGTCGCGATGATAATCGTCGAGCACGTGAAACCTGGTAACGGCGATGGTCCTCCTACCCTCCTCGAGGAAATGACGATCGTTCTCCCCGGTTATGAGGGCGTCGAGGGGTATGTCCAGGAGCGAACGCTGCCACTCGTCGAGGAATGACGACAGCGCACGCAACGACGATTCCGACGTCGGCTTAGACGGTAGGAGGCGCCATGGATTCCTTCTTTCGAGGGTGGATATCCCCCACAGGTCGGGGGAAAGCAGCTCGTCATCCCGACCGGACGACAGCAGGATTGGATATGCCATCGCAGCCGTCGCGGCGGTCCTTCGGAGGGACAGTTCGTCGTCGCCCCCCACGCCGTCGCCATTCCCGAGGAGGATGCCGCGAAAGAGAGGCTCCCATTCGCCGTGCGCCGCGAAGAAACCGGCCATGCCGGAAGTCGGATCATCCGATATTTGAACCCCTTCGCCGCCATTGTCGTCTCCTCCTCCAAAGCCCCTCGCCCTGCCGTAAGATTTGCTGTCGTCAATGGAGTACTTCCTTGGTCCCGAGTTGTCGTCGCCCGCGCCGCCATCGGAGGGGTCGAAGCCGTTGTTGGGTCTCCTCCTACTCGCGCGGAGGAGCGACGTTGGCAACGACGACGACGACGACGACTTATAATACGAAGAGCGGGGAGGGTCGAGAGATTGAAAGGCGAAAGAGGCGGAGTGGGCCGCCGTCGCCGCCATTGTGGCCCCTAGTAATTTATTTGCCTTCATGGTCATCGTATTATTAGGTAATTTCGTTCTTGGTGAGGTCTTTTTTCATCAAGTTGGCGCCATTTTGGTTCTAAAGAGTTCCCTCGTAGCGCTCAAACCAGAAACCGTCTGTCCGGATGATGGGGCAGTGGATCACCCTGTAGGTGCTGCTTGGTACACTTCTTCTTCAACACCCCCTACATCGCATCATGCGGGTCTTAACGACCGCCGTTGCCGCCTCGGCGGTGATCGCGTCCGCCTCCGCATTCGCAAGCAGACAAATCATCCGCTCGGCGACTGCGCCGATGACGACGATGCCGCGCTCCTCTTCCTCCGTCGTCGAGGCCGAAGTCGTCGTCGCGGCAACAACGACCGCTCCTCCCGGACTGTCGGATCGGGAGATGATCGACGAGCTCGAGAGGGTCGCGGAGGGCATCGCGTCCGACTCCCTCGATGAGGAATGCCTCGTGGATCCGAATACCGGTGGCCCGATGGACGAGGTTTGCGTCGACGAGGGAGCCTACTCGCGTGCCAAGAATAGGATCAAGAGGCTCGTGCGCGGGACTTTGGGACCCCTGCGCGGGTTGGAAATGTCGTCATTGGGGGGGGAGGAGGAGGACGACGACGAAGACAACGATGACGATGACTACGCCTTCCTCGAAGGGGAATTGCTCGAGCGGGGATGGGAGGAGCGTGGCAAGAGCAGCACATTGCGGAGGAATGCCGAGGTTTGGAAATTCGCACTCAAGTGCGTGTTCAAGACGCTTAAGGCACGGAAATTGACGAAGTCGGGGGCGGACGAAAATGAGGTGATCGCAGCCAAGATTCATGCCGCGACGTTTATACGGGACGGACTCCTCAGGCTCGGTCCCACTTTCGTCAAGCTCGGTCAGGTCGTATCCACAAGAACGGACGTCCTACCCGTGGAGTTCACCAACGTCCTCAAGACGCTCCAGGACGATGTTCCGGGATTTAGCGGCAGGCGGGCCAAAGACATCGTGTCGAGGGAATTGGGAAAGTCGTGCGACAGAGTATTCTCCGACTTCTCGATGAAGCCGCTGGCGGCCGCGTCGCTGGGGCAGGTCCACACGGCCACCTACAAGGGGAAGAAGGTGGCGATCAAGGTCCAGCGCGCGGGGTTGAAAGAATTGTTCGACGTGGATCTGAAGAATCTCAAGAAGCTAGCGGAATTACTGGACAAATTCGATCCGAAGACGGACGGTGAGTTTTCCCCGACTCTCCTTCCAAAAATGAGTCCCAAATGATTTTTGTTGTATATCGACTCATTCTCTCTCTGCGTGTGTTCTCCCACGATGGTGCGATTAGGCGCCGACCGGGATTGGGTTTCAATTTATGAGGAGAGCGAGAGACTCCTGTACCTCGAGATCGATTACCTCAACGAGGCCGCAAACTGCGAGAGATTCGCGCGCGATTTCAGCGACGTGGCGTGGGTGCGCATTCCGGAGGTCTATCGGGAAGTGTCCACGCCGCGCGTCTTGACGATGGAATTTGTCGAGAGCTTCAAATTGACCGACATTGATAGGATCGATCGCCTCGGACTCGATCGGGAATTGCTAGCAAAGAGGACCGCCGACGCATTCCTTAGGCAGATCGTTACCACGGGATACTTCCACTGCGATCCTCATCCAGGTAATCTGTGCGTGGATAACGATGGCAATCTTGTGTATTACGACTTTGGAATGATGGACGAATTATCAAGCAACGTGCGTTCGGGATTTCGCAAGTTTTGCACCGCGCTCTTCGCCGGTGGACCGACGATTGGGGACATGGAACTCGCCAATAACGCCAAGATGCTCGTGGATGGGGTGGAGGAGGCCGGTGTATTAGCCAGGGGCGCTGACCGTCTCGCCGTGGAGAAGCTCGCGCGGTACTTCATGAGAACATTCAAGGACAATCAGCTGGGAAAGAAGGGCAAGAACGTCAAGGAGACTGTAGGGGCGGACCTTCAAACGCTTACAGAAAACGACGTCTTCAGGTTTCCCAGCACGTTCACGTTCATCTTCCGTTCCTTTGCGTCCATAGACGGCATTGGGAAGGGCCTGAGCGACAAGTTCGACATCGGGAAGCTAGCGCAGCCGTTCATTGAGGAATTCACCGAGATGCAAAAGGGTTACGAGAATCCGGCCGAAAAGAGCTTTAATCTTCTTGCCAAGGCGACCGGTTTGAATCAAGCGGATATTTTCAAGGCCATTAGCTCCCCAAAGAAAATTGCCTATATCGAGGAGACGATGCGATCGATGGAAAGGGGGGACCTAAAGATACGTGTACGATCGTTGGAGAATGAAAAGTCACTTGAGCGAATGTCGTTGAGCCAGGGAAAAATGGAAAAATTGCTCATCGCTTCATTGCTTTTGAACTTGGCCGGAGCTGCAACGAGCCGAATTTTGAGGAATGCCAGTTTGTTAGGCGCGGTAGCATTCGGCCTTAAGGCTCTTATAGCCGGCGCTAAGATAACAAAATTCGACAAAACGCAGTTGAAATACAGTCAAACTAAGTTCGTTGACGATTGACGAGAATGACTGGAAAACAGCTAATGAACGCACGATGAATGAAGGATACCCAAGTATAAGAATTGCGTGAACCTTCGATCGTTCAACTCATACGTCAAGAGGTCGCTTGCGAAAAGTTTGAACATTTATATGGTTCATCCAATTCACTAATGAGACATAATAAAATTGACAAAGTTTGTGAGAGAATCAAAACGGTCATAAGACTCAACTGTACAAGTAGGACACCCACGACTATTTAAATACATGGTCCACTCACGTATGTTAATACTGTTCGATATTAATAAGTTTAGTTTGTTTTGATCCACGTAGCCAATACTTGAATAAGATGGCAGTGTAAGCTACAGATCTATAGGATATTCAACGAGGCCTTCAGAGCTGCGATGAAATGATTTCAAGGATTTGTTATCAAGATCGAACCAATCTTGCTGTGCATAAAATCTCTAATATTCGAAAGTGAATCAAAGAAAAATAAATCGATGACAATGCAAATAGTTCTGGCTTCTTTGATTTGGGATGAGCTCATTTTCATAAAGCTCAGTCTTTTTATGTTGATGCATGGAATGTAGATATCTTGGAAAAGCAAAAAGTCACATGTCAATGTAGCCTACCTTGGGTTTTTTGCTTTGAGGAGAAAAAGTGGGGAATGCACCAGAAATAGTGGAAAAGGCACTGAAGTGCCGTGTCTTAGTTTCATTGGACGTCGGAGAAATGTCACGAACAGTGACACGTTGGTACTTGTCATCAATGAGGTGCTGAGTTCCAATGCTTTCGATGTGATCGTGATGGATATCGAAACAGGAGGGTGCTGATACGTCACTCGAAGAAAAGGGTATGGCATACCTGATTGGAATGGGGTGAACTAGCTCAGAGTTACAAACGTCGTTGCTTGAGGTGGTGATCAGAGTCGAGCCATCGAACTCAGGAACGACTTCAGTTTGAGTTGATGCTGTGGCTTTACCTTCACTTCCATGTAATCTATCCCACACTCGTTGAAAGAATTCCTTTCGTGATCCGTATTTTGGTCTGCAGTCCCCGTCGTTGGAACTTTTTGAGGCGTATGCAAGCTTGGCCTCTTCTTCGGCTTCTTGCAAGCGTTTCGAGATGATATTCTGAAACACAAGATACAGCGTGTGGAATAAATTTAAGAGTGAATCAATCCCAGTTCTCCAGAATGACAAAGCAGCGAAATCTTACCTTCACATTTCTCGGGACATGCTTGCATTTACTCGTGATATGTTTGATGATAGTCTGAGTCGTGGTCGTCTGAGCCAAGCTCCTGACGGAATTAGGGAAGAACTTCCCGAATCCTTTAGACGAAAATTAAGTGACAGAACGCATGAATTTCGTGTTAGGTATTGAGATTGCTTTTCTACGGAAAACATGTAACACTCACCTGGCCCAGGTTGGCATCCTTGGCAATAACGGCAGCACATTCCTGTAAATCCAATGGGACGAGCACGATATGCTCCGATGCGATCATCTGCGATGAGTTGGCAAGGGACCAGTTGTGCCAAGGCCAAAAATACGTAGTCGGGCACAAGATCTCTATCCTCAATGGTCACAAGTGTCGAACCACTGACGAGGTCCTCACATGCTATCGACTCACTCGATGCATCAATCGGCTCGAATGGGGATACGAAGTTATGACGTGACAGTCCCACTTTGTTAGACTTGGGAAACACTTCGATATCATTAATTGATGGACTAGCCACATCCAAATGAAATGACAAATCGGAGGACAGATTTTCTACAACGCGAGGGACAAATTGTACCCCTGCATCGGTATCAATAAAACCCATGCTCCTCGCACTATCGGACCAAAAAGCTCGACGCTTCGTTCCGCATGAATTGGGCGTGGCGTTGCCGGCCTTTCTCAACGCTTCTAAATGCTCACGCACCGAATCGGGCATTTCTCGACAGTAGGGAAAATGACGACATTGCAGCATGACTGCGGAAGAATAGATGGACGCGATTTGGTTGGGAAAAGACGCTGGGGCGTATGAAGGTAAATGGCGAGATAGAAGTATCGTCAAATGAGAGCAGGATATGCAGAAAGGGAGCAAAGAAAAACACGTATGAACTCACTGGCCTGGGGCGCCTGCTGATCACGGGGGGAGAGCTTACAAAAGGAACAACGCACACCTACCCTGCCTCGGATAATCATAGTTTGCCGTCCCTTGTTGGTCGTAGCATTGCTCGCAGTTGCCGCGAAGTATTCCAAGCAAGTCTTGCGTACGTAGCATTGTAGTGGTGAGAGATACCGCTCATCGTGCGCCCCGGCGATAGGGATGGGCAATTCAAGGATGCCGGCAGCGGATTGGTGCGCAGAGTTCTCGTCGTTTCCTGCAGAACGCAGTGCCGCCTTATCCTGTCCGACGGGGAACGACGGCGCGACGCCCATGCCATCGCAGGAGGTGGCAAAAGGACGATGACCAGGCCCCGGAGCGGCCAAGGACAACCAATGACGAAGGGAATCAGCGTCCATATGCTCGAAGATGGAATTGAGAAGCTCACTTGTCTCGTGGAAATCTCCCCTCGATGGCTGGTGGTGCTTAATCTGAAGGAGCTCGAGGGCGGCCGACTCCTCGGAGGTGTTGTTGTCGGGCATGGTCGATCGCGGCGATAGAGGAGTCCCTCTGTCTCTTCTTTTTTGCAAGCGATATGGTTGGGATGTATTTTGGTGTCCCCCTTTTTTTGTGTGCATGTCACGGAGAACGCACACACAGTGCGAGCAAAAAAGCACAAGTGGTACTATTCCTACGTCTGGTTAAATCTTGCTTAGATATGACGCCTACTCGTTTTTCACTTCAGACTGATGTTGAATGGGGAACACTCAATACAAAATCAACGAATTCCCCTGTGAAGATGGACAAGGTTTCCGATACGCTTAAAAAATGGACAACGTCCAGACCTTGTCCATGCACGGAACTTGCACTGAACACTTGCACGGAACTTGCTCACAAAACTGACCCTGTTCTGGACCAGGTTAGGCTGTGATTTTGTTAGACCGTTGCTGATTCACGAGTGATTCATGATGAACTGCCGCGAACAGTTCTTTAGGATGGGTGTGTTTTGCGGATCGGTTTTGGAGGGCGTGTTTTTGTTCTGAGTTGCCTTTGCAAATGCGCAAATACATAAAAATATCTTCTCCCGCCAATTGTTGTGTCACCTGACATCCCACAATGTCGACCTCCCAGTTCTTCGTTGTTGACGCTTCCCCACTCCTCCTCCCCCCACTGCCAGGAGGGTCTCCAATCAATTGCTGTGGTATGGTCATGCCTTAGAGTAGCAGCGCCAGATGAATCACCCCACGAACACGTCGGCGGTGGCAGACAATTGTGCCGAGCACATGAGGGCGCGCCAGGAGGTTATGGCCAAGTGTGTGGCGTCACGTCAGCGTAATCCCCCAGCTCCTCCCACCCGTGAGTCTCCTCCCCACCCTGCCAAGAGCACCGCTCTCGCTAGTATTGCCAGCCTGTCACAGCGTTCTTCCCCTGAAGACTGTCCGGACTATGTTCCTGTTGCAAAAGTCATGAAGGAGCCTAGCTGACGCAGCTCCATTGGTTCTGTGTCCACAGCTGATTGTGCTCTGGCTAGTTACGAGCTATCCGAGTATGAGCTGTTTCACGAGGTGAACATCAAGAGAAATAATGCTCGGCTGCGCTCTCTGGGGTTGCTCATGACCCCCCCTGTGGCGGGTGTGCGTGCTTCCTCCGGCAGTTCTGCTACCAGCAACATGGCTGCAGCTCTCCGCATGGGGGATACATTGGGTTCTCCAAGTAGCAGCAGCAGTAGCTCTGTGGAGATGCTCACTGGGTGGTCGCCGAAGAAAGGGGATCCCAAAGATGATATTCCGTCCGATTTTGACGAAGAACCCACTGATGCAGAAGTTGGTAAGTGGTCATTCCACGTACGCCTTGTCTATTATCTGGACGGTGAGAAGATTTCCCACTCTATTTGCAAGGCCATCGAGTGTGTGATTTTGATTGAGGGGGGACGTACATTTGCAATCTAAATCCCATGAAGAGGCCGCAGATGGGCGTGCTCTTGCTGAATAAATATCAGCATTTGATTGAGGATATTGAGGACAAACATTTTTCGTCTGATTATGTTCGCGAAGACATGCTTTGGGTTTACAAGGGGGCAAAGAAGGGTCTGACAGGAGATACTTTGTGGCGGAAATTGGAGGAAGAGATGATGGTGGTCAAGACTTTCATGTCAAAGTTTCTGGGAGTGAATTCTCAGTCTCAGTTGGCAAGTGGCACGGCCCAACTACGCCAGATGAAGAAGCCGCTCATCATTAAGCTGTGGAAGGAGCAGAATGAGTTGAATTCGGTAACGTTAATTGATTGTTGTTTGGTTTCTATCCTGCGTTCCATACTCAACATTTGTTCTCGCTGCTTAGAATCTTCCCGACACAAACTACGTGGATCCCGAATCTGTGTGGGATGCAATTCCATCTGACTGGTTGCTCTCTAGTGAGACATGCAAGTATATGCTTGCATGCCTTGTGCACAAGGACAGCAAGGACATATCTTCCAAGCCGATGAAGCTCCCACCACCCAGTTGCAGCAGGAAAGATGCCCGTAAGGCTAAGGATCAAGCCATTGCCAAGGAGCTTGCGATGGCGAAGACGCAGCATCCAATCACTTTGGCGATGTGGACCTAGCCATCAAGAAGGCAAGGGTTGAAGGGATGAAGTCGCATGCTGAAAAAATTGCCGTCGATGCTATAGTTTCTCAGGTGAACTTACTACGTGAGAATCAAGCTTTCTATGAGGAGATCCACGGAGAAAATCAGTACATGATGATGATCGTAAACCTACTTAACAAGCTTCCAGGCATTCCTGCTCGAGCGATTCCCGAGAGTGTGTCTCAGGAGTATGTGTCATCGGCTCGTCGTGCTCCTGGTGGTAGTCGGAATGGTATGGAGGTTACAATTCCAGACAAAGACGACAACTTTTCTATGTCTGATGAGGACAATTAAATGGGTTAATAAGTGGTTTCAGGTTTTATGGGCATAAGGCGGACAGTAAACTAAATGGATTATTTAATCAATTACTCTATCACGAATGTAACGTAGATGATTTGATAATAATTCTCTCCAAGTACAAAACCTAAATGTAAGATGCTGAGCATTTAAATTTGCGGCAGGTGTTTCTGCCACCTGGTCAACGTCCAGCCAAATTACGTCCCCCTTGAGAGGTCAACCATGCCCAACTCTAACATCCGCACGCTCCATCAGATCAAGTAAAATTTGTGCAATCAACAACAACTAACGAAAATCTTCTCGCATATCCCAATATCATGATAATGCAAACCATTGTTCAGAATCCGCCACCTCTTCTCAATTAATCCAAATGTACACTCCACGTCCCTGAGTACGCTCTCAAGATTAGACGAGAAATAACCAGCCTCCATTTGTACTGGCTCGCCTGCTCTGTATGGGCAAATCAGCTGAGGCCAGTGCAGGTAGCAGTTGTCACAATTAGGTATACTCCCATTTCTTCACGTGTTTCTCCCATCTCAGTGTAGTATGACCAACAAATCCTATTGAACCAACCCGTCCGGATCTTCATGACGTTGGGATTGAGCTTGACAATCTCCTGATCGTTTCGTGTCCCAAACTGTGGACAAAAAATACCAAGAAAACAGGTAATGCATTGGAAGGCAACTGTCGTTTATCTCTTTTTGCCCTTCGCACGATTATGGTCGCCGGTGGGGCAGGCAGACCACTTAATGTGGACCCTATCGATTGATCCACAAGCCCCGGGAAGTCCAACTGACTCGTACGACTTCATGGTGCATTTGAGCAATGTAACATTGTGGGGCAAAAATATATGCTCATCTGTCATCTCCACAAATGCGTCAAGAAAAGACATGAAGAACTTCCATACCTTCAAAGTC
>JALLPB010000839.1:0-12576 GCA_036939975.1 Cyclostephanos tholiformis | reverse complement strand
AGTTTGCAAAACGGAACAATCTTGTCCGCTAATCGTCCCTCCTCGGCGGTCCATTTGTTATCTCGTCTAATGCTTCTTTTAGCCTTGATGATCATGGATTTATGCGCCAGCTGGGAGGGTTAATGGGTATTGGGTTGTATTGCATTTGCTATCACTTGTTTTTTCTTGCACTTGCCTTCTATGCAAGGGATAAAAATATATACCTTTGTTCTTCATTGTTGCTGCTTAATCTATTGCTACTAACCTGACAAACAGCAGAACAAACAGCGGAGCATGGTGCTGTCGACCCCAGATGGAATAAGCCACCCTTATTCCTTGATCACCATACCAGTCTGTCCATCATCCCAGACAATTGTGGGATTATGCACATAATACTTTGGTTGAATTTTGAACATAACCCTTAATACAAAGGTACATAGTAGGAAGTTGTGGTCTTAACATCAAGGATGTGGGCTTAGCACTACCGTGTAGGCCGGGGGATAAGAAGCACCGGGGGTTAAGAAACAGACACTAAATCTAACTAAATTTGTCAGAAAATTAAAAATAAGAAAAATTAAATTGCAACACAATGCAATAGTTTTTAGAAAACCCCAATGCAACTATAAGATTTAGCATAAAATTTTGCATTTTTTACATACTTGAGTCGACATATGAAACTTACTGCAGCTCATTATCTCCTGATGGGTTTATGGTCAATATCCTGGTCATTAAATCTTGTTCGTACGTGTACGTATTTTTATTTCTGTAGAACTGTACGATACCCCCGGATCTAAATACTGTTGGAAAGCTGAGATCGCCCCCGTGACAGCTATGGTATTAGTTTATGATGGTCCCACCTTAAGTATTTGCGATAAATGGGTCAAAAGTGACAGTGTTTTTCTGAAGAGCGGAACACGTTTGGTCACAAACTTTTGGCCCGAAAACTAAATATTCGTACTATTCCTACGTCGATCCTACGAGATGAGTTTCGCGGGCGGCGTCTTTTTGCTTCCCCCCTTTTTCGAATTTTCCTCTCTCTCTCTCTCTTTTTCGAAAAGTAGTTAGGTTCGTTGATACATACCATAGAGGCTACTGTAGGAATAGTACAAATATTGAAATAAACCTTTGCACCTTTGTGGACAAGATCGCATCCTTTATCTTTAACAGTAAGGAGATAGTATTGATATTATATATATTCTGCATCTAATACCTAAGGATAGTATGAGGTAATGATACGAGTGAAAAACCATCTCTCATAGCACAAACATTGCATTTCTACACACTCGACTTCCTCCGGAAAGCCCAGCAAATGGCACTACGATGATGGGATCAGGTAATTCCAATGATATCTTGTTGAAATATAGGCCACGAGGAATCTTGTCCCCATTCACTTTGTTTGGGGCACATTCCCTTGTCCCTTTTTGCCCTGCGTGAAGTCAGGTATTTGGAGTGAGAGTAAATGCTAAAAATTTGTTTCAGTTGTCAGAGTACGCCTAACATAAATGGTCAAAATGCTAGTAAAAAAGCGTACACAAAACTCATTTTTGCTTACATCACAAACTCCACCAAGATGATGTTTGCCGCTCCCCATCTGCCTAGTTGTTGATGCCAACCACTCTTTCCCTCCCAATTGACAAGTGCAATCCCTCTGCCACCACCGAATTGCAATAAAGCAAGGGTGCAATGATGAACCGGCAGCAATGCTTGGCAACTCGATGCTATGATGTGACAATGAGGGGGGAAATTTGACCCAATGACATGACAATGCAATGACGTGATAATGTGACAATGCGACGATGCAACAATGCAAAGATGCAACGACGAGACAATGCGAAAATGTGACAATGGGACAACGCAATGACATGACAATGTGATGATGCAACAATGCGATGATGTGATGACACGACAACACAACAATGCAACAATAAGATGATGAGCCAGCAGCAATGCTGAGGCAGAGCAATGCAACGATGCATCGGGGTGACATGGAATGCTGGGGTGGAGCGAGCTGACGAGTCAGGGCAACACAAATGCATGGCAATGTGGCAATGCTGGGTCTACCATGCCCCCCCCCTCTCAGCTCTAGCCAGAGACCCATGTAGGTTTTTTCTCACTTTCTCCAAAAGGGGTACTTGTTAAAGATACTACTGATGTGCCAGTGGATGGTGGAGATGGGCGGGGAACGTCAGGCTGCCAAGTTGTGGGAAACATTGAGCTGCCAAGTTGCTGTTGGCTGCTCCATGTCTGCCTAGTCACCGATGCCACCCACTCCTTCCCTCTCCATCAACAAGCGCAACCCCTCCACCACTGCTGCCGCCGCCACTGCCATGCCCCCTGTGATTGAGGAGGGTGACAACAACATGAAGTGTCACAGCCCTCCTCCTTGTTGTTGCAGATGCTGCCCAGGTGGCACGGTTTCTTCTTGATGACTCCCAGCGCAAATCATTCATCACTCGGCACGTCAATACAGTCATCCTCCACCCTGACGGTCGACAATCAGGCTACCTCCTCCTCGCTGTTGAGGTGAATGAGGCCATGAATCTGTCAAGCAGACCCAACAATGTGCCAATGCAATGCGATGAAGACGACAATGATCGATCCCGAGGCGTCATCCCTTGTGGGTGAGGAGGGGGGGGGGATGGCCTAGACATCCTACAATGGGGTGAAAGGAAGGAGGAGGTCGTACTCGCAATCATCAGCGCAAATGGGCCAGTTGACAAACAAAGGCTGGAGGGGGGGAACCAGTTGTCATAATTGCATGGGACGTGATAGGACATGATAATGGCATGTCATCCAAAGTCGATGTGGGGAAAGAACGCAATAACACACCGTACAGAGGAGGGACCCAAGCTCGGAATGTCGGGCCATCAATTCATCTTTGACATTGGGCCATCAAGTCATCTTAGACGTTAGGCCATCAAGTCGTCTAGCACACGTGCCACCTTAGATGCATTGCCGACAAGCCCTTGCATGAAGCCTCTTTGGTAATTGCCATTATTTACGTCAAGGTGATCAATATACTTACCTGTGTATGACTGAATCAGAGCTTTTCATGCATCTACAACATCCTCATAAAACTTTCTGCACTGGCCACCTCTTTCATCTGAATTCTTGTCATTTATTGCGCACCTCTTTTTAGACGACTGCGTAGTATCATTTTTTGCCCTGATGTGGATGCATCATTGACATCGTGGTGACGTGACAAGGGGGAGGGAATCAAATTGCCTGTCGGCTGTCGGAGGTATACTGCTTAGAGTTGATGTGACAATGGCAAGATGACAATTATTGAGATGAAGGAACAATAGATTGGATGGCGGAGAGGGTGACCAGGAGAGGACGGTTGCCATCATCATGTGGAATAGGAGCTTGGGAAAAAGGCCTAATACTATGATGTTGTGAGAGATGGTTTTTCCCCTCGTCCCGCCACAAAATCCCATTATCAATAGTATCCTCGTCTGTGACTGCCAAACCCTGCGCCATCGTCCGTCACCCTATGATCGAAAACAGCGACATCTTCGACGAGGAGGAATTGCGCGCCATAGCAAACGACGACGGAGCATCGTCATCGCCGGGAGAATACGACCACGACCGCGACGACGACGACGACGACGGGGGTGGAGCGGAGGGGGCGGGGGTGTCGTCGCCACCGACGATATATCGTGCGGGTTCGATGGACGGGGCGACGGCAGTCGGCCCAGGCTCCGACGAGACATCTAACGAAGCTCCTTCGAGCAATGACGAAGATGAAGAAGATGATGATGATGAAGATGACGACGACGATGACGATGGAGGATTCCTCGAATCGTGGTTCGACGAGGAGAGGAGGAAGGCGGAGTCTGTCGTCGATGTCGCCACCCAACGAGTTGGCGCGTCGAAGGACGAGGTGGTCCGCGACCATAAGACGATGGATTCCGCCATCGCCAATGACGACGCCGACGTCGAGGGGGGGGCTACGATGATCGTTCGACTCGGAAGTAGCGCGCTGCGATGGATCTCGTGCGCGGCGAAGGGGGGGAAATCCGAGTTGCCATCGCGATGCGATGATGAGCACCATGTCGTCGGCGTGGTGGTGGGGAACGGGGGAGAACGATCGAGGACGGGCTTGAACGGGGGGGGCATATACGTAGGATCCGCTCCCGGGGCAACTACTACGATGGTCGATTGTCTCGTGCGGTATGACCTATTGATGGGGTGTCACGTCCTCGAAGTCGTCGATTCGCCTACGTTGAGCGACCGTCGTCTCATATCGTCAATGTCGTCATCCTCCTCCTCGACGGTGGGACCGTCATCCTCGGAACGGCGGGGAAAGAAGAGGGCGTTAGTAGACGCCGCCGCCGTCGATGGTGATTCGATCGCCTCCGTCACCCCCGCCGCTCCTCCCTCCCGCGAAGATGCCGCGTTGAGGGAGGAGGAGCAGTCGACGATTGAGACATCATTCGATCCGCGTTCATCTGCGAGGCGGGCCGATAATCAAATAAGAAAGTTGTTGAAGGCCGGTGGGGGCAGGGCGGCGCCGTCGAGGATGAGATGAAATGGAATTAAGGATCGGACTCGGAGGGAGGGCGTTCATTGTTTGCCATTATTACTATGGTCGTGAATCATTCGAGAGTGAAAATTTTATAACATCACTTAAATGTTTAAGTAACAAGCCATCTACAATGAAGTGGGTACTATTATCTCTATTTGCTAGAGACAGGACGAGCCTTTGGCTTTTACCAGATCCCTAAAATTCCCCTCTTTTATAACATTCCAAGGCAGAGTGGTTGTAAAATTTTATATGCCAATATCAACAGGAACAAGAAACTGATCAGACTCATCAAGCACGTTTCCCTCCAACCAATATCATTAATCGGCAGTGGTACTTAAGGCGAGAAGCCGGTGGTGAAGTCCTCAGCAATATCGTGAAGCTTCTTCATCACATCAGGCGACAGGACGTATCCCGCGTCGACGATCTCCTTCAACACACCCGCGTGCGCCCCCTTCATGTGCGCCAAGAATGCCTTCTCGAAGGCCTGGATGTGCTCCACGTCGATCCTGTCGCAGTAACCTTTCACGCCGATGAAAAGACTTGCTACGACCTCCTCGGGCTCGTAGGGCTGGTACTGTCCCTGCTTGAGGAGCTCGTATAGGCGCACTCCGCGGTTAAGCTGCTGCTGGGTGGCGGCGTCAAGGTCGGATCCGAACTTGGCGAAGGCAGCGACCTCACGGTACTGGGCGAGCTCGAGCTTCATGGTACCGGCAACGGCCTTGGTGGCCTTGTACTGGGCCGCGGAGCCGACGCGGCTCACAGAAAGTCCGACGGAGATGGCGGGACGCTGACCCTGGTAGAAGAGCTCGGACTCAAGGAAGATCTGTCCGTCGGTGATTGAGATGACGTTGGTGGGGATGTATGCGGACACGTCTCCTGCCTGGGTCTCGATGACGGGAAGGGCGGTCAGGGACCCACCCCCAGTCTTGCGGTGCATTTTGGCGGCGCGCTCCAACAGACGGGAGTGGAGGTAGAAAACGTCACCAGGGTAGGCCTCGCGGCCGGGGGGACGACGGAGGAGGAGGGACATCTGGCGGTAGGCGACGGCCTGCTTCGAGAGATCGTCGTAGAAGATGACGGCATGCTTGCCGTTATCGCGGAAGTACTCCCCCATGGCCGCTCCGGTGTAGGGGGCAAGGAACTGGAGTGGGGCCGAGTCGGACGCGGTGGCGGCCACGATAATGCAGTTGCTCATGGCACCCTTGTCATCAAGCTGGCCGACGAGCTGGGCGATGGTGGATCGCTTCTGTCCCACGCCCACGTAGATGCAGGCGAGGGGGTCCTTCTTCGTCTTCTGGTTGATGATGGTGTCGATGGCGATGGCCGTCTTTCCCGTCTGACGATCCCCGATGATCAGCTCGCGCTGTCCGCGTCCGATGGGGATGAGGGCGTCGACGGCCTTGAGGCCGGTAAGCATTGGCTCGGACACGGACTCGCGTGGGATGATACCGGGGGCCTTGACCTCAGCGCGGGAGCGCTTGCAGCTGTCGAGGGAGGCGCCCCCATCGATGGGCTGTCCGATGCCGTCGACCACGCGGCCGAGGAGCTCCGGGCCGACGGGGACATCGACGATGGCGCCGGTGCGCTTGACAGTGTCCCCTTCGAGGATGTCGCGATCGTCGCCGAAGATGACGACTCCCACGTTGTCTTCCTCAAGGTTGAGGGCCATGCCGCGAAGACCGCAGGCGAAGACGACCATCTCCCCGGCCTGGACGTTGGCGAGGCCATAGACGCGGGCAATGCCGTCACCCACGGAGATGACGGATCCAGTCTCCGCATACTTGACGGAAGTGTCCTCGGATCCCGCCGAGGCGGAGATTTTGTTCTCGAGGTAGGTGGTGAGCTCGAGGGTTTGGGAGGCCATGGAGCGAGTGGCGATGGTAGTGGCTCGGGTCACCTGAGAAAACAGAAGGAAGGAGAAGGGAATATTGAGAGTGGATTAAATTACGATGGGAAATCCCACAAAATATCGAAGTAAAAATAATGATATGTATGCCCTCCCAGGTCAATACTTCAGCATGATCATTGATATCCGTCAATGCGAGGGTCTCGTTGGGCAAACAACGACTAGTCCATAACCAACAAGAGACACACGCCGTCGGAGACCCAGCTAAAAAAAAAAAATCATCGCCCCCTGCCTTCATCCCCCCCTTCTTCAGAACGGACGAGCAATAATTTTGGGGGGACCATCCCAATCATCCCACAAGCTCCTTGAGGGAGCGTTGCCCCGCGAGGGTGAACACCGCGGCAGACGGAGGAAGGAAGAACCGTCGGACTGTCGGAACCCCCCCTCCCCCCCTACTCCGCCGCTTAATATGATCCCCGAATCTTATTAACCGGACTTTCGAACGAATTAAATCTAAAAATGGTCGTCTCACCTGAGGTGCCGCCGCGAGGGCTACCCTCTTGGCTATTGTTGCTGCCGCTGATCGTAGAGCCATGGTGCCTGGGGTAATGTTTAGAGGTGTTGCTCTCTGCGGCTTGCTCGCACGTCTTTTTCTGGCTCAACGTCCGAGGCGAGGAGACGGATAGACTGTGACTATAATCTATAATGAATACACAGGAATTGTGTAAAACATACTACCACTTTTCCAAAGAAATGAATCTTTGCTATTACTATATGTGAAACCTTTGATTCAATTTTGTAATGGGTGTTTTTTGCTTTTGGTGGCATATATGATGCAAATTTTGTAATTTATGAGCAAAAGAGAATATTTAAATAATACGCAATGTATATTTTACCTGAGTTGTATTTGGCCCGTAAAAAGATGGGAGTCCGACCCTATCATGCTTGCACTCGTAAAATACAGAGGAATAGTATCTTATTTGCCGTTTGGCGAATTCCGTTGCCAATTTTAGCATCCCCTAACGCGGAGTTCCGATTATCAACAATGTAACACAAAATAAAGACACAAAAGAGAGGACCTCCTTAACAACTCCACTCATTCCTTCGTGCCATAAATTCTCGAATTAAATAGGGTTTCCACCCGTAGGTGAGAGAGTGCCACCCATTGTTGTTATCAGGGCGGGCGGACGATGGCCATGGCGTTGACATGCAGGGGCGTAGATGGTCTTATTGTTTGCGACGGTCGGGGTTTGCCTGGCTGCTTGATTGGATTGTAATCTATGGGGCGATTTCGACTCCCAAAATAATTCATTGGCGACGTCACCGGTGCTCTTTAAACGGACTGGTTGAACTTGCCTTGGACGAGATTGATGAAACCCCTGGCATATGGATTTTGAATTGTCTTTCCAGATCTATTCCCACCTATTCCCACCCTCGTCAACTAAAATGAAAACGAATTTCGCCATCCCAATTTCCTAATTCATTCATCCAGAGCTCCAGACCGTCGCATTTCAAGTCCGAGACACTTTAAGTAGATCCCAATCCGTCCATTCGCCAACATGTCTCGTTATGGAGCCCAGCCCCCCCCCTATCAGCAGTACACCAAACCCCCCATCGTCGTCACCGACAACGACGTCCTCTCTGGTCGCGGCGTCAATATCGCCGCTCATGCCGGGAACGAGCGCTTCCGCACCCTCGTGACCACCCGCGCCGACTCCACCTACTGCGAGTCATACTCGGCCACCGAGAAGAAGGCCGTGGCCGAGGAGATTGTCCGTCACATCTCCAGCCTCGATCCCCCCGGTCGATTCCTGAAGCGCGAGGGGAGAGGACAGGTATCCCGCGGCCTCAACGGCCCGTGGGAGGAGCTCTCCCGCCGCGAGGCCATCAAGAAGACCTGCCAGGCGCTTCGTGACTGCAATCGCACCGATCGCGAGACCTACGCCCACGGCGTCCAGGCCCCAGATGACGTCAAGGCCGTGGCACAGGAGCTCGCCTCCTCGGGCATGGCCCTAAAGGACCGCGCCACGAAGGCCGCCGAGGAGGTGGCCGCCGAGACGTCGGCCCGCCTGCGGGAGGCGATGGAGCACGCCGGCGTCCCAGAGGACGCCATCGAGGAACAGTTACGGCGTCATCGAGCAGATCCCACCTACGTCATACCGGGCTTCGCCATGACAGCGACCGGAACGTTCGCACCCATCGCGCCCCCGGGGTACCCGGGCGCGATGATGCAGGTGATCGGGCCGGACGGTATTCCCATCCCGACGCACGAGCCGGTGCCGACGCCGAGCCAGATGCCGGGCATATACTCGGTGTATCCGCATCCGGTACTGGAAGCGGCTCCCATGAACATGGAGGCCCATATCGCGGCAAGGGCGGCCGCGGGGTACATCCACCCCAACGATCGCGCGATGATGGCCGCGCATGAGCGTGAGGAGTACGAGCGCAAGGTGGCGTTGATGGAGAAGGAGGAGCAAGCGTTGGTGGAAGAGCTGGGAGAGGAGGAGGCGGCGGCAGCGGCGGCGGCGGCAGTTGCAAACTTGGACCCCCCCCCGGTAGAACCCAAGGCTGATCCGCAGGCTCCCGCGGAGGAGGTGCATATTTGAGAGAAGAAGGTGGGTCCACTGTGTGGACCTCCTCATTTGATCGCGTCTTTATCAGTGTAATTGGACACAAAATAGCTACATAAAAGGATCTTAAGATATCTTTCATCAAATTATAAATGATGTGATACAGGATGCAGACTTGACAATCAGAGTGAAAGGCTAGGTAGCACGGGGCAGTCATTCTCAATTGGACCGCCCTGTCTCAATTTCAGCTTTGACTTCATTGAGCCACTTCTCGAGTATATTCTGAATTTTAACATAGCCCTCTTTGATATCATCAGTATCCGCGTCAGTCGGACCAACGTGGGACAAGTCGCTGTGATGCGCTCCATTCTCAAAGTTGATCGCCAGTATCGTATCGGACAAGTCCTCTGTGTACGAGCCGCCATACCACATGTCCTGCATGCCGTTCGTGAAGAGGATCCGCGACGCGCCGATCCCGACTAGATCATCGAAGCCCATTGCCTCAACGAGCGCATACGGTCGAGGGGTAACCTCCCTTCCGTACCGGAGCTGACAATACCTTGTGAGGCCCTCGTAGGTCCACGCCCTCGGTGGGAACATGGACTCGGGAGAGAAACCGATGGGATCGATGACGGTCGTGCACAATTGGAAATCCCACATCTTGCCATCGTTCCCGCCTCCGGATCCCGACCAATCCGACGTGGTGATCCTCGCGTTGTCCCCGTCGGGAAGGAAGACCGACAGGTCGAAGCAATCACCGCCACCGTCCCCCTCGAACGGCGTTTCCCCCCCCTCCTCCTCCTCGTACACCCTGAAGAACTTCCCTATCATCTCCAGCGGCGTCGAGTTGGTCCCCTGAAAGATCCGACATGCCCTATACAGGGCCGTGTCCGGCCCGGGGGGGTAGTACCCCGAATCGAAATCCGCGAAGGTGAAGCCGATGGCGCTCATGACCTCCTCGCTCAGCGTGTGCTTGTGTGAGATGTACGATGGCACCGTATGCACGCACATGTCCATGCCTACCACGGCCTCCTCCAGGCTCGGCGATTCTATGATGAGCTCCTTCGCTTTCGATAGCGCCCTGCGCACGGCGGATGCGCATCCCCTCGACGCCCTCTCGGCCGCCTCGGTCACCTGAAGACACATGGGGATATAGAATGAGATTCGCGAGTGAGATGGGAGAGATGTGAGAACATACATCGACGGGAGAGCATGATACCCCCCCCCCCCCCCTTCCTCCCGAGGGTACTCACGATGTCATAGTACACGTTCTGATCGGTCGACTGATCGTACAATTTCAACGGCGCCGACGACGCGTAGCTCATGTCCGCGTAGTCGGGATACGCCACGCGAAGCATCGCCGATAGGAATCCCGGATAGCTCCCCCCGACCGTGATGACCGGACAGTAATCCGACGAGTCTCGATCGTCCGAGCATCCCAATTCTTTCCCGAAGGCACGTCCGAGTCGTACGTTATCCGCCATGGCCTGCTGCGGAGTTAGCAATTCCAGTAGTTCCGATACCGTCGCGTCCCTCCCCGTTATCGGTCGGTACGGCCCGTAGAAACGATGCTCGACCTGTATCACCGCGGCGCGGAAGTGCGGCGCCAGACGTCGCGTGACGAAGGGATAGAGCATGCCGAAATCCAACGCGCCCTCGCCGCCCACGACGTGGAAGATTGGACGGCCCGGACCGCCGAAGTGTTCGACGCTCTTGTAATATCGATGTTTCCACGTGGACGTATCGCCGTCGTCGAAGTGATTCACGAGCTGATCGACGTAGAATAGCTCCTCGTTCTCGTCGTGGCGGTCGCATGACGACGACGACGACGACGACGATGATAGCGACAGCCTGCACCTCAACGAGGCGATGGGACCGCCGCCGGGCGTCGGGAGGTTGTGGTGATTGGGGGTGGTGTACGTCGCGAGGAAAGCGAGGGATGCCGCCGCGGCGCCGACGATTCGGAGGGTCCAGCCGCGACGTCCGTTAGGAGGATGCGCGGCGTCGTCGTCGTCGACCGACGGGCGTATGTCGCCTTCGTCGTCGGTCCCGACTACCTCGATCGCGCCGTATTTTGCCATGTTTTTTCACGGGATGTTGTTGTCCTTTTCTGGGGTTCTGATGTGGTGAGTATAATATTGCGCCCCCTCGATAACGTGCCACGTGATGTAAGAAATCAGTATCGGCCCGTGGCAAGGATGACGCTGCTGCGTAGTTCTTTCTCTCTATAGAGCGACGGAGTTGAAAGTCGCCGCGGGCGGCGGAGGGCACTCCGTTTTTGCAATTGCGTCCGAGAGGATGTCAGTTTCGATGATAGTAGAGATAGGTTGCCTGCATACATAGGAATAGTAATGAATGGATTTCTGAACTGATCACCTGTTGATCATCGAATGCTGATTTGCTGCAATTGCATGTGGGGGGGGGGAATAGGAGGACATAAATACAGTAAACAATGATGATGTGCACATTTAATCATACTGTAACAATAGACAAACATGATAATGATAATGGTGTGGGCAACGGCAACAAAAACACAGTAACCATGTATCATCCTTAAATGCACATCCAGAGCATTAGTCAATGATGCTGTAAACATCAGACTATTGATGTCGATGCAAGAGCCATCATGAGTCATTATCATAGCTAGGATGATGTCGGCATGCTGGTGCAAGCCAATGAGGGACACGAAGTAATGCCGTTAACCTCATTCTTAAGGTATTTTTGTATCAATATCTACATACAATACATTTATGTTGGTTCCCATACCCACAAATTTGCAAGACCGGTAAAAACATGCCCATACTGGAACTATAACTATAGTGAGTTTTAGTGATAATGTATTAGGCGGTTTCTACATAATTTTTCTTGTATGTACCTAAAAATTTTCAGTATTGTATCATTTTTAGCTATCATTTTACGCTATGAACCTTTGATCAGTCCGCCCGCCTGTCAAAATGCCAGTACCGGTATGGTGATCTAAGAAACAACAGTACTGGAACTGTCATCAAGACATTAAATGGCAGTTTTGGTATTGTAATCAAAGAAAATTGCAGCACAGGTACAGTCATCGTGATGCTCCGATTACAGTACCGGTATTGTAATCTAATAAATTACAGTACCAATACTGTCATCAAGGGGCTAGATGCCAGTGCCGGTAAGGTAATCCTAACAATACCTCTACCGGTATTGGTATCTCACAATATTGATAACGTTGTTAAAAAAATTACATAACTAGTATTGTACGTGTTCAGCTATGGTAACCCTAGTTTTGCAGCACTTGTACTGGTAATGTCACCATGAAAAAATACTGTACTGGTACAGGAAGCAGTGCCGGAATTGTAAAAGTCATTACTTGTATTGTAAAAGTGTGCATTTGGTAACCAATATATATGTTGGTAACCATGCCGGCAAATTTCAATTACCAGTAATGATTCTTATGTTACCGGTATTGGTGCTGGTACTGGTACTGTCAGCTGCCCGTACCGGTACTGTCCATCCATCTTTTTTCGATCATCATCCCTTTTTGCGTAGCTACCTGTTTACGCTACATACCCTCATCATTCCATCATTTGATTTCTGGTAATTGTCAGTCTGTACCGGTAATACTTATTACTGTACCGGTCCCAGTACCAATATGGTAATCAGCAAAATTA
>JALLPB010000838.1:0-12583 GCA_036939975.1 Cyclostephanos tholiformis | reverse complement strand
GTGTTTGTTATCAGTCTGAGGGGAGGGCGAGGTGGGGTGGGGGTGGTGTTGTTACCATGGCGAGGGGGGAGTAGGTGGATGTTCGACATGGTGGTTTGATGTGTGCAGCAAGAGTGAGATGAATTATTGTTTTTGTTCTTTTGGGTGCCTCTGATTTTTCTTTTCTGTCGTTGGTTTTAAGATGGTGTTTTTGAATGAATGATGGAATAGGTAACGATTTTTTGGTAAGTTTGGTACCGTTCTCTCTCCGTTATTTTTTCTCGTTGTTTTAGAGAATTTCTCGTAGATATGATTGGGCATTGTTGATAATCTTGAAGTAGTTGGCTGCTTGTGCGTGCGTCATGCCAGTTTGGGCGGGATCATGCTTATCTGGATGATAAATCTGAGCGAGGGCACGATAAGCCACTCGTACCTCAATTTCCGAGGCTCCTAAACCAAGTCCTAATGCTCGTAATGAGTGTTCGAGACTATGTCCAACCATGTCAGGTTCATAATTTGATCGCTGTTGGTGATGACGTGGTGGGGGTTGAGAGGAGGGAGGAGGTGTGCGACGGCGTGGAGGAGAAGGAGCAGGCGGTGAGTTAGAGTTGTGACGCTCCGAGTTGTCAAAAGTATTTGGAGGTGGGGGTGGGGTGTTATTTCTTGAGCTGCGTCGTCTTGGGGGTGGCCATGAAGTTGGGCGCAGTGGCGTTGGCGCTTGGTCATCAAGAAGACATCTAATGAGTTGAGTCCAGTAGGGTTCGTGTATTGCCTCACGATACCAATCCTTGACGGAGCCATAATCATCAATTGTGACTTCAGGTGTTCGGGCAAAGAGAAGTTGGAGATTTTTGACGATGACGTCTTTATTGTGAAGGTAAGGACGTCCTTGTTTTCGTTTATGTTGACAGCATGCAGTGAGCATACGTCTGGCAGGGGCGTCAGGTGGACCGCAAACAACTTGCCGAGAAAACCGAGTTGATGGGCGGCGATCATGTTTTGAATACATGGAATGTCGTAAAAAATGCGCCATATTTTTTTGTTGCGGATATGGTTGTCTTTAACTTCAGTGATGGATATGTGAAGAATGCGTCGGATACTACGGTGTAGGAATACTTCGAGACGATGAAGGAGGGATTGACGTAATGACCACGTCTCACACCCCCAGAGAAGTAAGTTGATTGGAATTGCTCGAAAGAGGAGATATTTACTGTAGGTGTCCAAGTGTGGGTTCCTCCAGAGTTCTTTGAGAACACCCATACTTCTGTTAGCAGCAGAGAGGTGGGCATCAATGTCGTTATCATCACGAAGGTTGTATGAGATGCGGAAACCAAGGTATTTAAATGTGCGGCAAAAAGTAACATATCCGTCAGCAACGTTGATACGTTCAGTTTCAGGAAGAGAGTCATACTTGGCATCTTCACGTCTTGTGCGGGCATTTTCAGATTCCCTCGACTCATTTGTGAAGGGACATAGAAGTGTGGAGCTAATGTCGGGAGAGTCAGTGACTGGTTGATTGTGGGTGAGTTGGGGAATATCACTTGTGGTTGAAGAAAGAGGGGGTAGATGCTTGTCAGTGTTAGTATCGTTGTTGAAGAATTGGGGAGGGGGGAAGAATATACATTCTGTTTTTGATGGTTCCCTATTATGACCAATATGCACCTCCAATCCGAATCGAGCCAGATGGCTATGGATTAGGGAAAGTCCTCTGATGAGGGCTTCTCTCGTGGGGAAGGGGAAGGCGTCATCATCAACATAAAGTAATTGAAGGATCTTGTAGGCGGTGAGGCAGGGAGACTTGTACATTCGTGGGGTGTGTCCTCTAACTTTACCAGAAATAATATCGTCATCGGGGGTATGAACAACGGTGAGAATCCAAATGTTGCGTTTTTCCATTCAACTTCAAGCGTTTCTGCAGCTGCAGATATCAGGAAAAGGAAAAGGACCGAGGCCATGTTGTCACCCTGGCGTACACCAATGCTTTGGCAGAGTTCACGTATCTCGTTATCAATTTTCAACACAACTTTGAGGGCAGTGTACATCTTCTTGATCGCAGCAACAAACTTCGGGGGGGCTCCATATTTCTCGAGAACTTTGATGAGAAGATCATGATTAGCAGTATCATAGGCTTTTACGAGGTCGATAAATGCCACAAATGATGGTAAGTGATGATTTTTGTGTGCATTCAGGAGTGTTTTAAGAGTGAATAGTCCATTTTGGCAGCCAAGAGTTGGAGTACCTCCAAATTGGAATTTAGTGCCGTGGAGTTGGAGCAAACGGAAGGCTCTGCCATTCATCACAGATGAAAATATTTTGCTACATACATCCATTAACATGACACCACGCCATTTGTTCGGATCTGACAAGTTACCAGTTTTTGGAACTGGAACACATTGGCTATTGTGCCATTCATCGTAGTCTGCCTCACCATCAAAGAAGGCAGAGACGATTGTGTGAATTCGCTGCCGCGGTTCTTTGTTCATGGCCTTGTAGGCTTCTGGTGGAATGCCATTAAGACCTGGACTTTTTCCATGTTTAAGTTTGTTAATTGCTGCATCAACTTCTTCGTAAGTAATGGGAGAATAAATGTCAGTTAGGGTAGGGCGTTGTGGTATATCATTAAGGATGGTGAAATCAACTGGGCGATGATTGTTGTATACTTTGTCAAAGTGGGGCCCAAAAACTTTCATGTTCTCTTTGGCATTAGTTGCAGTTTTACCATTTGCCATTTTCATTGCCATCGTTACTTTCCATTTGTGATGGCCGGTGGTACCACCGGTGAGAATGCGGATATATTCCCAGGCGATGCGAGGATTGGAATGCATGTCATGAATCTTCGAACAAATATGTGCAGCCCATTTTGCTTTGGCAAGAAGTACTTGATCTTTGACAAATTTGGATATCCGTTGAAGAGATGTTCGCAAACTGTCAATGATAGAAGGAGGAAGGTGAGCAGACGAACGCAGTGTGTGAAGTATTTCATTTTGTTCGTCAATGTAAGGGACCAGAGAATCGCGGCTAAATTGGAACCAGTCAGCTTGCTGGGATCTCACTAGGGTGGCGGCCTCTTCACCAGCCTTTTTTATTGCGTCATTGAATAGGGTATACGGCATTTCAATATCTTCATTGGTGGCAGCAAGGAGCAGAGTATTATAGTATCGTTTGGTAGTGGGATCAGTAGCAATCTTGCGCCAGTCAGTTGAACCACAGGTGAGTGCATGGGAGGTTGTTCATTTGAGAGAGGTGAGTACTAAGTCAAGTTGGACAGCAGTATGATCACTCTCGACTCTATCAAATCCTGCTCGGCAGTGATGGATCCGGCAATGGAGATTTTTGCTGCAGGCAAATATGTCAATCATGGAACTCTCATTGTCCTTTATGTTGGTAAATGTTGTGTAAGTGGGTGCAGTAAAGAAGGTATTTTCAACTCATAGGTCGTGGGAGAGATATAGATCAATGAGATTAGAGCCTCTTATATTGCGATGAGGGGGTCCGTGGGGGCCAAGGACTGTTTGCAAATCGTCATTGTCGCGTCATCCAATTTTTGCATTAATATCAGCACCAATAATAATGTGGGTGTTTCTTGGGATATTATGTAGAAGAGAATTGAGATTTTTGATGAATTGTTCGTGTGGGATGTTGTGGCAAGGATGATAGACAGAAGAGAGGAAGATTGAGAGAAATTTGCCACGCACTTGTTTTCCATGACTGTCAAAGCAATCAACTTTTAGATTAAGGCCGATAAAGCGGCCCGCAAATTCACCAGTTGGATCCGTCGTTGTTGGTGACGGAGCTCCCGCTGCCTTCCATGCTAGATAATATCTAGGGGAAAGGATGATTGCGACACCTTGAAAAAGGTGGTCTCGTCCAGAGTTTCCAATCAGTAGATTGTGGTGGAATATATGATAGCCTCCGATTATCATGTCAGTAACGTTGTCCTCTAACCATGTTTATTGAAGCAGCCACACATCAATGTCGTTTGTTTTCATTCAATGAATCAGGTGCTCAAGTTTGGTATTGTCGCGTTCACTGTTCGGAATAATGTTACCTTCAGAGTCACACGAACGGCACCATAAGCCATGGATGTTTTGGGTGTAAATTTTGCTGATATCCATGGAGTATTGGATTTTTTTGGGGGGTACGACTGTTGTTGTGAAAGATGTGGGAGCATTACTAGTGAGTTGAGTTGGACCCTGTTTTGAATTGTTGGGCGTGGTGGGATCAGGTATGGCATCAGGGAGATTGTCAGGGAGGGAATCAGAAGCATTGATGTCAGAGTAGTCGTCAAATGCATTATCAGTGTTTTCATGTGAATCAAATAATATGTCCGCAGTGAGGTGAGAATGAGGATCATCGGTGGAGGCTGGGCCATCAGTGGTGTGGAGAAGGTTGGTGTGGTGGTAAGTTGGTGTTGAATAGGAGGTAGGGAGCCAGTTGGTAATCGGATCAAGATGGGGAAGAATGATGGTAGTTGATGGTTGGTGGAGTATGGATGAAATGAGTAGAGTCAGTCGGTGGACAAGTTGTTGCCATTTCAGGTTTCCTCGTCGTGGGCGATTGTGGGAGAGGAGGCTCTTGTGAGAAATTGGAGGAGGGATAATGGATTGGAGGATGTGTTTGGTGCGGGGTTGTAGATTTCGATGTGTTGGCGGAGGAGGAGCATGGCAAAATATGTGTTTGTTTGTAGACATGGGCAATGATCAGGTAGTGTCATCGTCATCCGTGGACAGATGTGGGATTTGGGAGTGCGGGGCGGTAGGAGTAGTGGAGTAGGAGTATGTTGGCGCCCATGGAGCAGGCCTCAAAGAGGGGTACCGGCGGCCATGGTGGAGGCACATCGAGTTGTCAGGCGGATTAGTCTAACCATTCCTACGTAGAGATGGGGATTTTTGTCATTTTTTGTGAGAGATTGGAGGACAACAACCATGAGCCGATCCGCTGTGGTAAGATACAACGAAAGTGGCAAGGCAGGGCAATGCCTGCCGGTTTTAACTTGGTACTATTGTTTCAAAACTCGATGGGAGTGGACATGGTAGCTTACACTGCGTGGGTACGAGGCCAGGCAGTGTCAAGCATAGGGGTGCGGTAACTTGCCGTAATTGCTGTGTGACTATCATCAAACAAGCATTGCAGTATCCACACCTCCCATCAAACTTTCTGATGAATCTAGCTCAGATAGCAACCCAAGCAATGACCTGCATAGAATACTCCAACAGCGTCTGGGAAATCCCACAACCCTTCCCAAATAATCAAAAAAGTGTCCATCACATCTCCCACACCACTGCTCCCTCCTGCCAACTGCATTACTACACAAATAGCCCAAGCTGAGTTTGCAAACATACCAGTCAAACTACAGAGGCAATGATGTCAAAGAGAAGTAGATGCGCCAACCCCTGTGATCCATCCAGGATTCAGCTCCCATTCTCCCATACACCAATGGTAAAGGAGGAGATGGTCCCCCGGATGGAGACCATTAATGGCTCCCAACAACCCCCTCGCTGCCAGTGGGATTGGGGGAAGAACCGCCACTGCAAAGGATATTGGAATGATGACAAACCTTACTTGCAACTATTTCGCTGGTAGGACCAATGCTTTGGCCGCCAATACACATTATACTAACACCTACAATGCCAGCTCTTATAACAGTAAGAACACAGACAAAGCAGCTAGCACATTCAATGAGACTGGAACTTAGGGTTCTTACACACTCCAAATTTGGGCATAATTATCCATGGTTCCCACTGGGCCAAGACCCAGGCCATCTCAACTGTGGCACCCATGACTTCATCCTTTGAACATGTCCATCTACTAGCAATCTAATTGTGATGACTAATTGAATCAAGACGTGCATGTCAGAATAAACAGTCAATAGGCGCCACCATAACTGCAAGTGAGCTTGCACAGGCCGCTGTGACTGAATGACGCCAAGTTTCACACACCGCAGATAAATTCACTTGGTTGGATGCATATGGGCATGCACCAAGGACCAAGGGGAAAACCTGCTCACATGATATGAATTGCAATGGAGAATTTCAACAATCTTGGTATCCTTTCAGGTAATGCAAAAATAACATCACTAAACAACTCATGCTGTGACTTCAAAGTTGATACATTGTGTGGATGCAAGACACAGATCAACTGGAGAATGGTACCACAGGAATACAGGATCAGAAACTAGAAGCATGGTAGCCCATAATATAAATGAGAGAATGTCACGAAACCAGTTTGGAGGATGTGCAATGATGGCAATTGGATCTGTATCCTCAGAAATGATAGATAGTGGTGTAAGACACAACAGGCCTGGGCCGGTGGTGCTGGATGCGAATTAGATCAGGAAAGAAGACAACTCGGGCTGTGATTATATATCAACCTAGCAACTCAGGTCACTCAGCCAGAAACACAGTAAAGGACCAGCATTCCAGATATTTCCGCACCCTAGGAGATGCTAGATCCTCTCGTATGATATTTTTCAAGCAGCTAATATCTCAACATCTGATATGGAAGGAGGTTGACAACATCATCATCATCTTTGGCAATTTAAACAACAATATACACAGTGGCCACATAGCCTGCCGACTAGCCCAGTATGACCAAAACTTCACCAAAATATGACAAAAGCTTACGGGAAGAGATGTCTCTTCTACCTTCTTCCAATGAAGCGCCCCAATTGATGGGATTTTTGCAACTCCAGGGATTAAATGCGTAAATTTTCTTCTTCTCCCACGGTATGGTGGCATTAGTGATCATCGATGTTTTATAATTTATTTTTCATTGGACTCAATGATTGGTACATCCTTCCCCAACATAGTCCACTGCGCTTCCAGAAAATTGCTTTGTTCCTCAAAAAGAATGGTTCTAGTGTACACCAACGAACTCACAAGATTGTGTGATGAACACAATGTATTCCAATGGATGGACACAATGCTAAGTCTCACACACTTTCTCTCCCCTGGAGACTTCCTGATACTCATGAACAATCTTGATGATGAGCTAAAGGAATTAATGTTACATTTGGAGATGTTTTGCAGCTCCTTTTTTATGGGTCATATTGAGTGGAGCCCAACAATAGGGATCTTGTTAAGCTGACAATGGCTATTACATCGAGTATGCACATGAATGATGGGGACTGGCTCCCCTCACTCTTGCAACATGTTCCGGGATTGCTTCCGCATGGGCATCACTGACCCTCAAACATCAACATATATCACTGATTTATCTAAAAGGTGCTTTGAAGTTTTTGGCAGGAAGAAAAAATGGACGAAAAGTTTTGGCAAGGCACTGTGGTTTACCAACAAGTTCCACTATTAGAAATTGGTCTGTGCATTAAGTGTAAGATATCATTCTGATGCAAAAAGGGAGAGAAACGACAAGTATTATTATGTTTTTGCGTAGCTTTCATTCTCAAAGAAAGTTTTTACATTCGCCAAAAATGAACCATGGTCTGTCTGGACAGAGTTTTGGCTTCCCGCAAAATCCTTAAAGCACCTTTTAGATAAATCAGTCTTATATGGATCAATATGTGCCCAAATATTGGCTTATGGACAAGAAATTGCCATGTTGTCAAAGGATGCACCTGCACTCCGCCATCAACATCTACTTGAACTCATTGCAATAGCAGAAAAGAAAGATGACCTGCTCTGTGCAAAAGCAATAATGGAGATAATAAAGAGGGAATGCCACAAGGCACATTACTAGAAGAACATCAACCGCACAATCCAACCTCCCAGAGGTGGGAGCCCCATGGCGATTCAAGTTCAGACACGGACATCCGTTGAGACATACAAAACAGAAGAAGATGTTAGTAGAAGATGTTTTCATCCATGCAACATCTCACCTGTCCATCTGATTCTGCCTGGCATTCTCAGCACAATGCTACCATTCATTGCAATTAATGAATGATGTTGGCCCTTTTAATGATACACAGTGCTCACAAGAAATACTTGATGGCACATATGAGTACCCACCTTCCATTGATAAGTGGACCAAGAAAGTCCTCCAGGAGGCACTCTATTCATACAAAGTCCTCAATGGTGAGTCAATAAACACCTCGATATCAGTCAATGATTTTCAAGAATTCTGGCAGCATTCAAAAGAATTAACCTCGTCATCATACCGTGAATTATATTGCGGGCATTATAAAGTGGCTGGTTTCAACAGAGACTTACCTGCTCTTAATGCAGCACGTTTAACAGCGTGATGAAAGCTAGCCACTCAAGTGGTGGGGGATTGGACTCACCATTTTGCTTGAGAAATGAGAAAACTAGAGGAAACCATCATATCCACAAGATGCAAGCAATATGTTTGCTGGAGGCAGATTTCAACTTCTTTAATAAAATGGTACATAGTACATGCTCGTTGGATGATGCAATCTGCCCATGACGAGGGCCAAATTACAATGGAATGCTTTGCTAGGAAGGGGAGCAATTGTGTTCAAGCTGTTATGACTAAAGTAATGTTCTGTGACAAATCACTAACCCACCACCATCCCACTTGCATTGGAGGCAATGATTTTGGTGACTGTAATGACAGGGTAGCCCACCCACCTGCGAGCATTGCTTTACAGAGCTGGGGAGTATCATGCAAACCTTTTGCCTGATTCTAATTGCGATGCAGGCAATGCAATTCTATTTATGCACTGGATATGGTGAATCTACATCTACACATGGAGGCTCAGAGGAAGATACACAACTTGGACTTGGGCAGGGAAATGCAGCAGTGGGGCCTGGGTTTATGGCTGTCAGCGCTCAGATTGTAATGCCTACTTACTAGACGGACATGGAGCACGCACTATAACAAGCTACACCAATAGTCCAGTGTCCCTGGCCATATTTATTTACACTGACAATTCTGACCTAATCCTCATGACAAAACATGTGACTGCATCAACTATAGAACTAACCATTATGCTCAAGAATCAACAAATGCATGGGGAGGCTTGGCTATTGTGACTGGTGCTGCATTAAAACCTGAAAAATGTTTTGCTTACTTCTTAACCTACAATATAGTGGAGGACGCCCATCAATGGGAACGATGTCCAACTTACCAGCTCCAATGATGATGATCCCAACAAATGATTCACCACCAAGACCATCACATATCAGAGTCCCACTGCCAGGACCATCCCACCTGATGAAGCTATGCTAATGCTTGGCATCTGGTTCGGACCATCATCCAGGGGAACAAAACATATCAAAGAGATATGCCAGAATTTTTTTTATGGGCAGACAACCACTCATGCTCACTGCCCCTTCCAATCCATGGATAAGCTTCACACACCAGTTATGCCCTGGAATGTTATGGGGAATTGCTACTGTAGTCCTATCACAAAATAAGTTCCACAAGGCAACTTGCCCTGTATATTTCAGGTGCCTTCCCTTTTTGGGCATCCAGAAACATATAGAGCTCCCAAGGTGCACATTACCCAAAACATATCAGGGTATTGAACTCCCCAATTTTGCTCTCCTATCACTTGCAGCAAAGCTCCAACTGATCCAATGCAGCTGGGGGTATGGTGATGCCACTTCACTATCACTTGCAATGGGTTATGAATCATTTATGATGGAGATTGGCATGTATGGCAACACACTTGGATACAATTTTGAGAAATTCTCATCACTATTAATAGGCGGCACATGGTTCAAAAATATTTGGGAGCTAATGAACGATTTTGACATAAAAGCTACCTTAAATCAGGAATTTCAATTATCACCTGTCAGAGTTGGGGACAAGGCATTGATGCATGAATTTTTGCTACACTATTCTGGTCCAGAATCAGCATCCCTCAACAGATTCCACCATTAGAAGAAAGTAATACACGTCTCGTGCATTGTACTATGTGATACACAAACAATTGATAAGAAATGCATGACACTCGCTCCTGGTATATCCATGAGGTACAAATTTCCCCACCATCAACCATCATGCGAAGAATGCGAAGATCACCTCCTTTGGGTTTCTGCATCAAAAAGATCAGCTCTCCCTTTCTCACCCTGTTGATACCACTAAGAAAATATACTAAGCCACCACACAAAACTTCTTGGACTAGAACAACAATGGATCCATATTACATCTAGAAACAATATTGGCAAACAGAACTTATCAATTCAATGTATATGTGCCATCACAAATCACCAAAACTTGCTCCGGCAGGAAGTTTGTGTTGTGCAATGATTTTCAATTCACATTAGTCCAATTTGTGGCAACTCATACAAAGTGTTACTACAAATTGGATGCCAACAAATAGAAACAATTAAAAATGCAATTATTAATGTGTCTTTTGTGCCTCATGTGTTCATTAATCACATTTCTTGGGCCAACAGAATTATCTTTGGAGTCAATGGCACTACAACTCTAATAAACACGGTCATGATCACATGCAAGAGTATACAAGACTTTTCTTGTAGAGATAGCTTTTTTCACTCGCATAATCAATATTTGGCATCCACTCACAAATTCTTTCAGCATAGTATATAAGTCTTCCCCGGAGTCCTCTCCATATACATTAGGATTAAACCTATAGACCAATGCAACTACCTTCAATGTAGGGTACATAGAAGGTTGGTTAACTGTACCTGGGGGTGTTGTTGAGTTTTTCCCTGTTCAGCACAACTAATGTCAGGATTTCCACAGAATAGTGCTGGTAATGTCTTCTTTACAGTTCATGGTGTACTTCAAACATTATGTACACAAATTTGGATAAGTCAAATTGTTAAAGAACAAATTAGCTAGATACATTTTAGAGAATAGCATCAGACAAAAAATACAATTTGGAACAATACAATTATATCAAATTTGTTACAAGTTACAAGAAACAATACAATTTTGTTCATTTCAATTTTCAAATTCGGTTTTAAAATGAAAAGACACATACAATTTCAATGAATCCAATTTGCCATACCCACATCCCCCAAAAAACAAATGAGTAGGCAAAGGTAATTCAGTTCTAATCTGCTGGAATGTTTCATACCAGAAATATTTAATTTAATGGATACTATCTGGTCTTAGGGAGCTTGGTACCTTCACAATTGACAATACAAATGACTGTAGGACAAACTGATGGATGTTGACACAAAAAAAATATGAGAACAAAATATTGGGCGGGGGGGGGGAGCAATTTGGATAAGATGTATTTGGAGAGAGCATAGCCATCAGGGAAATGGTTCTGAAGTAAAAGGATCCACTCAACTGCCAGAAGGATTGTCATATCACACTTATGATAGTACTTGAACTAGGGGGTCGATGTGCTTGAAGTCTGGTGTAGATGTGACAGTTCAAGAAAGTTTTTTAGCAATTTGTAGGTTTATACTTATAGAAATTTTACAAATGGAAAAATTAATTCCCCCTTATGCCCAGGTTAGCGGGAATTCGTAGAATTCATATGGAGGTTGGCTTCTCAAAAAATGATACACACGGAAAAAAGAGCTAAATTGTATATATATTCTCAGATGGAGGCTATTTAGTCAATCCCTTTAAATAATTTTGTGAAGCCAATTATCTCTTTATCTGCATTTCTGTCCATAAAATAGTTTAGGTATGTGTACGTACTTTTACCTATGTAGGCTCTGTTGGATACCCCCAACCCACATACTGTTGGAAAGCTGAAGCTATACTCTTTCTCCCTACTATGTTATTAGTTTAGGGTTGTGCACTGTTAAGCATTTGCGATAATTAGGCCAAAAGTGACATTGTTATGCTGAAGATTAGAAGAAGATAGGTCACAAATGAAATGTGAAAAATGCATTGTGTGTACTTATTCCTAATTAGAGTCTATGGCAGTTTAGATTATTTATTGTGACCAGATAGCTCAAAACAGACCTCGCCATACCTTAGGTTGAACTGTGCATACAGTAGAACTACGTAAGAATAGTATTCAAAATGCAAAAATGCTTTGCAGATTTGTGACCAGGATATTGTCCTTGTTTGCTGTCACTGATGAAGGGAGGTAATGAGAAATTATTTACTTGGTATGATAATTGGCACAACAGATCTACCATGGCAAATTTACAAGATTTGAACATGTCTTATGGTATCTGTTCAGACATGATAAAACATAACTAGGTAGTGTTCAGGTTATGAGAACTCAGATGTGCTTCCTGCCTTTGAATTGCCAATAAATTATAAAAACAATTCCATTTGTAGTTTTAGCAAAATATACTTGTCGTAAAGCATGTTATTTGATTGTTGTTTGCAGTGGTGCTGGGAGTGGGGCACCGTGGCCACTGTGGGACAACGGCAGCCACCATGGTTGAGGTGTGTTTTTTTAGCTAGCTTCCGCCTAGCTAATTGTGTGTCAGGTGGACCCACTACCACAAAACCACCCAAAAACCAACCACTGTCCCACCACATATCTCCGTCAATAGAATCCTGTGTGCATGCATGGGAGGAAGATGTCTGCGCCAGATGAACGAGTGATTTGTTCATCTCGGGGTTGGTAGGCCTAGCTGAAGCATCGGACGCCATGGTGAAGTTGTGTTTGTGGGCTATCTGTAGTATTTTTACGTAGAATTTATTTAAGCAATTAGAGTAAGTTAGTTATGTATTTACGTTCGGGGTTTAGGCAGGATTTTTTGCCTCGTGTTCTAGTGGATACAAAGTGGATACATAT
>JALLPB010000837.1:0-12614 GCA_036939975.1 Cyclostephanos tholiformis | reverse complement strand
TACATCATAAGGATGTACCAACACCTGTAGAATCCTACAGGTTACATCTCACCCCTCTGCTTTGGCCAGGGTGATCCACTTCATTTTTAAGCATTAAAATACGCTCATTATTTTCTCTTCCTGACCTGAACTACATACCACTTCATTTTCACTCGTTTTAGTTCATTTCAGGGGAAGTTATCCACCAGCCTAGGTCATCATTGAGGTTTCTTCATTTGCTACCACTGAAAAATGATTCAACTTGTTTTGCACCTGTGCCTTGTGCCTTAGAGACTAAGGACTAAGTAGCAAAGAAAATCTCAATTGGCTAATCATGCTTGCTCGTAGCTACTATTCTGAGCATCATGGTAAATGCAAAAAAGGAGAATATCATACTAGCTTAAGATGCACAATAATACATATATATTATTATGCCTCTTGCGATAGTGGCTACTATTAGACAGATTGATAGGTACATACGTAGAATATGGTAGTATAGTACGCAAGAAAAGGGTCCCTGCCCAGAAGGCCTGGTATTATGGTAGATTTTAGCGGGCCGGTAGGATGGTAAGCAGAATAAAATATTATTAGAGGTTATGCCGTTTAAAAAATAGTGAGTTGTGATTGCGAGCAGCCTTACAGGTTGCTTCAACACCGCGCACGAAAGAATTGATCGACGGAGGCGATCAGGCTTCGATAGGGAACGACAAGCACGCCGCCGAAGTGACCAAAAAAGAAAGTGAGCATCCGGGGAGAGACAAACCGCCCGGCTATTATTTCGGTGTACAATGTCCACCGACCCAATCGCAAACGACGACGTCGTAATCGTCGCGCATCCGTCGTTAAGTAGGACCGACCACGAACATGGCCGCATCCCGCCGCCGCCGCCGTCGACGACGACGATCATCCGCGACAATGATGGCGACGGTAATGCGATGGCATCGGTCGACGGGGAGGACGAGTCGGACGAACGTCAACGGACCATCGAGTTGATCGGGGGGGGGTATCCCGTCCCCCCCCCCCGCCCCGACCCTCCCTTCGTCGCCATTGCGCCCAACCCCGGGGAGGAGGAAGAGGGACGACGGGAGCGGCCACGACGCCGGCGCGTCGTCGTCGTCGACGACGACGACGATGGCAATGACGCGACGACGACGACTACGGCGGCTGCATCCGACAACGTCGGTACCAGGCCCAAGTTGACGAACGTGTCGCTGCTGTCGTCGGCGGTCGCATACGCGACGCTCGAGAGGTGCCTCCTGGGCGTGAACGGTGGTACGACGACGGGTGCGGGCGACGAGGGCATACACGACGAGGACGACGATGGACGGGGGGGGGATGACGGTATGGCGAGGGGGAAGGGGAGGAGGAGGAGGAGGAGGAGGAGGGGGGGGGGGACCGTGAATTACAGCAAGCTATGCCGTCCGGGACACGTCATCGACGTCCTCGAATTGAGGAGGCTGTCGTCGCGCGGCGTGCCGGACGAGCCACCGTCCCCCCCGTGCCGCCGCCACTCTTCCGGACGCCGAGAACGCGACGACGTCGACAGCGAGGACGACCGCGACGATGCTTGCGACGCGGCGTCGGCGGCCGTGCGATCGCATCCTGCCTCGGGCAATCCCCACCGTTCGTACCGCCCATTGGTGTGGCGGGTACTGCTGGGTTACCTCCCCCCCCAGACCGACATGTGGAACGAGGTGTTGGAGAGGGATCGCAAATTGTACGACGCCCTCGTCAACGAATTCTTCGATGGGACGTGTCCAAGGCCACACGACCTGCTATCGGACGCGAACGACGAAAACGGATACGGTGAGGGTTCGGATATGGCGAACGAATTGCATCGGCGAAGGACGGGGGGGGACAATTCCCCCGACGCTCCCTTCTCGATCGATGACGTCGACGACCACGACGTCCGCAGCGGGATCGACTACGACGACGTCGATTCCCCTCCCCCCCCTCCCCCCCCCTCGCCCCGTCTCACGCCCGGCCTCCTCTCGGCGAGGATGCAGCAGGAGTGGGTCCGGGGGGAGAATGCGAACGAAAACGGTGGCGCGCCGTCGGCGTTCGATGCCCAGCGCAATGATATATACAACGCGGGGGGGGGGGGGTACGTCGCCAAGTGCGNAAAATCTTTTGGGGAGGAGTGCTGCCTCTGTGTTTGCAATCAAGGAAGGGGTAAGTAGGTCCGCCTGAAATTATTGTTGTTGTTGTCGTTGGTCGCCGGGGGGGTAGGTAACGCGCGTTGACCGTCAGGATGACTGGGAGAATGCGAACGAAAACGGTGGCGCGCCGTCGGCGTTCGATGCCCAGTGCAATGATGTATACAAAGCGGGGGGGGGGGGTTACGTCGCCAAGTGCGATGGCGGGACCGGCCCGCCGAGACGACGGGAAAGGCTAAGCCCCATGTGCGCGATGAACACGCCGAGGAATAGTAGTAACAAGGGTACGGCGTATCGGAGGGGGAGGGGGATGGGAGGGGACGACGGCGATCGCGGCGATGCACCGAAGACAACGACCACGACCACAACCACGCCGATCGAGCCACCTGCGTCATCTTCGTATTCGGACGGCCGTAACGGGGGATATAACCTGCCTTATCCCCTGCTACTTGACGTAAACGACAACGACGACGATGGTGCGAACGCAATCGAAACATCCGACACACCTGACTCGTCCCCCGGGAGCGCGAGGCTGCGTCGATCGGTATCCATAACAAGGGCATCCTCCGGCGACGATCCGGGGGGAGAGTACGCCGAGGGCGTCGAGCTGTGCCGACGCGGCAGTCGGGACGCGAACGATGACGACGATGGCAACTACGGCGCGATCTCCCCGAAGACAAATGGCGGCGGCGATCGGCGATCGGAGACGGACGAGGAGGAGAACGCGCTCCTTCTCGACGAGATACGTAAGGATGTTATTCGCACTCATCCAGACCTTAGATTCTTCCTCGAGCCGAGGGAGGATCTCGGACAGAAGAGGTACGCCGCCCTTGAACGGATACTGTTTGTATGGGCTAAGTTGAACAAGGGGGTGAGTTTTTTTTCTTTTTTCGGGAGGAGACGCCGGTGTTATGTTGAAATTCATTTCTGCCCTTGTTGACCGGTTTGCTGATAACGATAACGCATCTACTGGCGTGTATTAGGTCCGATACGTCCAGGGCATGAACGAAATAGTTGGTACTTTGTACTTTGTCCTGGCACACGATTCCAATGAGGATTGGTCCAACGAGGCCGAGGCCGATACCTACTTCCTATTCAACGCCCTTATGGTCGAGATGCGCGACGTTTTCGTCCCCGACCTGGACGAGGCCGATACCGGAATACACGGCCGCATCAGCAACATGATCACGTTACTGAGCTTGCACGATCCCGAGGTACGGTGCCATCTAGATAGCGTGGGGATCGATCCCAGTTTTTACTCCGTGAGGTGGCTGACAACGTTGCTGTCGAGGGAGTTCCTCCTACCGGACACGATTCGACTTTGGGATTCCATGTTCGCATCGACGCACAAGGACAACTTCCTCCGCTATGTCAGCGTCACGATGGTCATGGTCATACGCGACATGCTCTTAATGGGCGACTTCTCGGCCTGCCTTCGCCTGCTGCAGGCGTACCCGCCCACAAACCTTGATCGACTCCTTGAGTCGAGCCGCGCGCTTTGGATATACGAATCCCAGATCACCCTGGCCTGCCACAAGGGCGGGATAAGCCTTGGACACGCACTACGATCGATCAAGCCCCCCCCGGCGATCGTCATGGCGTATGGCCTGCGGGGTGGGGAGGCCCCTCTAATCCGAGAGCAGGTTCGTCAAGCTGGCGAGCGCGGCCTTGCGGTCGCGAGAGTGGCGGCGAACGGGGCCTCGACTACTGTTGCAAGTGCTGGAAGAAGTTTTTTTGGCAGTGCCATGAGCTTTTGGAGAGGGGAGCCGGTAGATGGCCAGGCGAGGAAGGAAGTACGAAGATCAAAGAGTAACAGTAGTAACGATGGGTGAGATTGAAGTAGAGCAACAGAACCGCATTTGCGCAACTGCATATATTTCTCAACATCTATTGAGTGAATGTTCACAGTTGGGCCTGAAGATCTTGAGCATGGAACTATCTTAAATCATAATTATGATCAAGTATATGAAAAAACAACACTTGTGGCTAATGAATCATCCTCCTAGCAACATGTAACTGCAACATGGAGCTTTCAGCGTCATCACGCATTTTACACTCGTCATTGCCAATGCGAGCTTGCAGGGTGTAATCTTGTCCCTCATCTTGCACTTTGACAGTGATGTTGCTGTCTGCACCAGTTCTGCACAATTTCAGTGGATACGATATTGTTCTGTTTGAAACAGTGGTGCATATCCACAATACTTTTTGTGTTTGTGATACACACTTAATTCTCGCCAAGACCGTCAAAAATACACTTAAATCTCGCCAAACCTGTCACTTTTTGTGATTTTTTACACTTAAATTGAGTCGTGGTGAACTCCTCCGACCGGTTGACTGGGACTCAATTTAAGTGTAAAAAATCACAAACTATTAAGCTACACGTCATCACCTCCACCCTTGATCTTTGTTCGGACCCTGGTGCTCTCAGCCATTTGCCATCATGCCGCCAAAGGGGAAGAGGGGTCTCAAATTCACTCTTGAGGAGATCAAGGACCTTGTGGGCCTTGTCGATGATATTGTCCCGATTGGCCACCCCGAATGGGAGCTAGTTTGATCACACCATACTGAAAAGTATGCCGATAGAGATCAAACCCTTGAGTCTCTCAAGCACAAGTTTCAGGAGCTGGCATGCAAAAAAATACCTACTGGTGATCCCAATTGTCTGCCGTATGTTTTTTTTTACTAAGCGAATTTTTCGTAAAATTGTGCAGGCTACTGATGGGTCCACCGGGGGATCCGATGGAGGCAACAATTTATTTGATGGCAATGAGGATGATGGGGTACTACATGATGACAATGATGTAGATGACTTGGTTGTTGATGGGGGGGTGGAGGATGAAGATAACGACAAGGTCAGTGCTAATGAAAACAATGATTTTGGGACGTTGGTGATGTCAGTGCCTCCTTTTCAAGTGAGGGCAGGGGGGGGAATTCAACATCAAATGCTGTTGGTTTGGTTGGAGGAGGGTCCTCTGCAATGACGACAGATAGGGGTGCTAACAAACATAATGCGGCTGCATCATTGGTGAGTGTGGGGCAAAACACAAAGAAGAGCAAGGGGTTTACTCAGCCCTTGTGCATTCCTCACCGGTCTCCAGCTCCCTCTGAAAGTGATGAGGGAGGAGACGGGTTTTCATTTGGCAATGTGATGAGTATGATGATGATGCAGAATAGAATGGACCCAGAGCAACATGAGCGGGATTATCAATTGCAACGTGAGGAGATGGCAATTATGCTTGAGGAATCACATGCGCAGTGCAGCATGATGACTGCAATGATGAAGGCTATGTTTCAGAGAAATGTTGGGGAGAACAGCAACCCCCCACTCTCACCCCCTAGCAATAAACCCTCCCCTCCTAGCAACAACTCAGCTGATGAGAATTAGAAAGAAATAGAAGTTTATTCTTACCCGAAGATTGAACAAAAGAACCATCATCTTCAAAATTACTATTCATTGTTCACCACATTCTTTGTAATGGAACCTATCACGCAACCGAGGAAAAGAGGTTTGCATACTGAGCATACCCCACTCAGATGTCTGTCCTGCAGAAGTAGCCTGCCGCATATGCTTGAAGGAAATGGCAGCATATCTTCACACTGCTGCAGGATTTCTAAATCAGGAATTCTAAATCTGAGGCACAAAAAGCCAAAAGATCCTGGTAGTTCCTGCATAGGTTAAATCCTTAGCTGTTCTTGCAGCTCACAATTTATTAACTTTTACCTAACCAGAAGTTAAAGAGCAATGCATTTCCATCACTTCCGCAGTGTCTTAATTTGTGGCTACTTATGACTGAATCCAAAATATTATTTGGGGGTTTTTGTTGTTTTGGAGGGAAGAGTCAAAATTTGGCTTTAAAAACCATCATTCGATTCGCCTACTAAAAGTTGAGAGAAAAGGATTTTTTTCGTGTCCGTTTATACTAGAGTCTTAGGTATTTTCTCATTTATATATATGTAGTTCCTATAGTAAGTAAAGGTATGAAAAAGGGATTTTAGTTCATCTCCATTTATATGGAGTCCTACATATCTTCTCATATGTATGTATGCCATTACCTACAGTGGCTCTAATTCAATAGTAGGTAAGTCCAACTGCTATACATTGCATGATAGACCATGATCACTGTAACATGGCAATATAAGTTTTATAGGTATTACTCACTATTTCTTTATTTTATTGTCTACTTTCTACAGGCAGTGGTGCAGCACAATCACGGTCTTAAGGTGAGTTTTTTAAGCTATTACTCATGCTATTTCTGTGCCGCTGAATCAAAATGATGCACACTAATCTTAGCTATATGGCAATACTTTATTTGCTGATGCTGCCCTTGTCTTTGTTGAGATTCAGCTTGACTTCAGACATGGGGAGGGTCACCATGGTCACCATGTTTTCAGGAAGGTAGGTATTGAGTATTGTGTTTTGTGCTTGTAAGTATTGAAGTATCATAGTTTAGACTTAGTTAAAATGCACCCATCCAAAAATTATGCGGAAGGAAAAAATGAATTCTACACATATGTAGGAATCAAAATAAATAAGTTTGTTGCACCTTCTCTACATAGATATGAATTGGTACCAAATTTGATCTTACGACTTAGTTAAGCCGAACTACTATTAACAAAAATCCCTCATTATTGCACAGTAAATTTTGAAAACTGAGCTAACTTAGAGGCATGAGAGTATGTTTTTTCATGTCCCTTATATAACATCTTTTTGTCTGTTTCTGATGTACCACTACAGTCCCATGACTGTCAACAACCTTGGAATAGTTGGCCATGCTCACAAATACCCTGATGGAACAGTAGGTGAGCAAATGCATTGTCACATGGACACCAATGCCATTGGGAAGAAAGGTGCAAACAATGTGGCATTCCTTATCATGAAAACATTGAGGCATTTGAATTTTTTTGGAAGGATTCAATTGGAAGTGAGTTGAATATTGTTTTTGATAACTGTTACAGACAAAATAAAAACAACACAGTGCTGAGGCTAGCAGCATGGCTAGCACAGTTGGGGCATTTCCTCAAGGTGAACTTTATCTTCCTTGTTGATGGCCACACAAAAGATGTGGGACTGCCTATTCAATTCGTTGAAGATACAGCACTGGAAGAAGAATATCTACACTTTTGACCAGTTGGTGGAGGTGTTAGGTTTTTTATGGACTGTCACAGTCCATCCAACCATGTCCAAAGACTTCCTTGGCTATGGCAAGCTTGTTGATTTCTTTTATCAAAATCTCGCAGGTCAGATTAAGCTTCAGTTCCTGTCAGGGTGATGAGATCAGGGTCCGAGAAAGTGTTCTCCCCCAACAAGAGGAAGGTATCTTACCAATCATGAAGAAAAACCTAAAATCTCTATCTCACCAACAGGTGCTTGAGTATGCGGAGGAAGGATTGGCAACACTGGAGTTCGAGAGAATCAATCCATATAAAGTTTATGAATTGTTTAAACATTACAGGCCATAATTTCCAGTTGAATATCAATTGGACCCAATGTACGCGGAGGTGGTGGCAAAGGTGAAGGTGGAAAAGGATAGAAAGGAGTTTAGGGCAACCCTGAAGAAAGTACAACCATACAAAGGAGCAACTTGAAGTTGTTGTTCTACTAGGGTAAGCCATAGGGGTGGTTTTTTTAGCAGGCAAGGCTTTTTCCCACATAACAATAATTTATTAGTGCAAGAAGTCTATTTTATGCTTATCAGACCTTTGTATGCTTATTTTTATGCTTATTGCACCTTTTTGGGCTATCGGCGCCCAAGTTACTCATTATGCTTATCAGGTCATTTTATGTTTATCAGGACCCAAGTTCTTTTTATGCTTATCATGCCTTTTTATGCTTATCAGCGTCAGTGAAAAAATTTGAAATCAATTTATCTCAGAACAACCTTTTTTGGGGGGATAGTCTGTACAGTTGGAGCTTTTGCTCCCACCAAAATGACAAAAACCCCTTTTAGATTTACCAACCTTATTTTTATCCATTGGTATTATTGTCAATATCCTCTGAACAAATAGGAAGATGGATAAATTTTGTCAAAAGATGAATTTTATTGTAGAAATCTGTAAGATTGGATGTAAGTAACTGCTTTACTTTATCTTGCTTAAACTGCATCTCAATATCAGGGCATCCAATGACCCACAACCTACAAAGAATCACACAACCACAAAAGCACTCTGATGAAGTGAGCCTGAGTGAATGGGGGGCCACCCTCCCCATTCCTCTTCTCCTTGGGTCAAGTATGTGGCATTCACAATGCTGGGATGTCGATGGGGGGGATGTGTGTGCCTTGTTTGGTGTGATTGTTTGCTAAGATACTAGAATATATGTGGTTAACAGCTTAACTGCTAAGTCCGTTCTGGCGGGAGAAAAACTCATAATTTTTACATTGGAATAGTACAATAAGTTCTACCTAAAAAAACTCGGCGTACCAAAATCTACCATACAATACAACTCACACATGGAGAATTTTCAACTTGCACAAAAAAATATGCAGGAAAAAGCTCCTCATACATCATCAATGCAAAGCATTTCAAGAAAATAGGAAAAGATCGCGTGAAAGATGAGGTTCTTGAGAAGTTTGTGAGCGGACAAAAATTTGCTAAAAAACTATGATACTACGAAGCTCATTCATTAAAAAGTTGATGTTCACAAGCATTAATAGCTGTTAAGCTGTTAATAATAGAGGTTGATTAGTGGGCTCAAGGTGCTCTGTCCTCATTAAGCTCCTCTGCCTTTTGTTGGAGGAGGTTACTGAGGTGAACTCCAATGCCACCAATCAACAGCGGCTTGAGAATTTAATTGCTGCGTGCATTGGTGAAACCACTCATCATGGACATACTTACCCTGCTGTTTTTTTCACCTTGGCAACAATCCCTGGCATTGTGTTGAAGGCCTCCCTGGCAAAAAGAATCATGAGGGAGAAGAGCCACACCAATGGAACCATAGGATGATGCTGGAAATTATGTGTCTGGGGGGGGGGCAGCCATTGAAGATGCAAATGAAAGGGAGGAGATTGGTGACAACATCTTCACAGCATGAAATGTTGCAGAAGACATTGCCCGCGTCCACCGGGAAGAGTTACGGTTGACAATGAAATAAAGATCCACCACCAGTTGACCAAAGAGGGCTATACAATTGCCAATCATGGGTATGGGACAGGGTCAATCACCACATCATGACTGGGGAGAGGGGGATTATTACAAGCCATCTTTCCCCAATTGATGAATCCCCACGGGCAAGTAGTGTCTCAACTTGTTCATGTATTTTTTTCTAGTGTGGTTTCCAACAATCCTCCTGGCAAAGACAAGTGTAGCAGTGCAGGCTTTGGGGGTTTACTTGGTGTCAAATCCCATCACCTTTGACGAACTCATAAAATATATTGGAATGCACCTGATGATAGCAATGTGCCCAGGATGGTTGCCTGACCAGTGTTTTGACACCAAGGAACCAGGAGGTGGACCTGTGCCCTCACAACTTTAGGGCATTTATGACAAGCAAGAAGTTCAATTTCATCACATGGTACCTCATTTTCATGGGCAACAATCTGCCCATAATCTCCGAGGGGGTTCAGCAGTTGCTGAGGGCGTAAAACAAGCACATGGTGAATGTCTTCATCATTGGATGGGTGATTTGCCTGAATGAGTTGATGTCCACTTGGCATCATCAGTGGACATGTCTGGGTTAGATTTTTGCCCCTGTAAACCTTGTCCCTTTGGGAATGACTATCACATGGTGTGTTGTGCCCTGACTGACATTCTGTTTTCAATTGAGCTTGTTGAGGGTAAAGAATTGCAACCCCCAGTCCCACTTGAGTTCAAAGGGGAAGACCACTAGACTGCTCATGCAGATGCTTTGGCTGTTTTTTATAAAGGATGGTGTATTGTTTTGGATTTGGGGTATTGTTTTCTGAAAGCAATTATTGAGACAGCTGTGTGCTTCTAAAAAATGAGTTATTGGCCAGCATTGGTTCCAGGGGATGCAACACAACAATACTTCTTTGACAAGGAGGGCATACAAGTGGGGGAAAACCACAATATTCAGGGTGTGTTTAAGGGGATGATGTACAACACTTGGGGCATGAAAGAGCCAAATTTTATCATGCAAATGATGGCAACGGGCAGTCCATTGGGTCACAACATCAAAAACAGACGGCAAGGTGATATTTGAGGGGCATGAAAAAAAAAACTCTCATGCCCCTACATTAGCTCATTTTTATAAGTTTTCCAATGTGATACTAACAATTTTCTTTTAAATAATAGTTTGGCTTAACTAAGTCATAAGATCAAATTTCATACTAATTCTTATCTATGTATAAAGATGGCAACAAATATATCTTACTGGTTCCTCCATATGTCTAGTGTTTGAATTTTTCAGTTGCATTTTTGGATGGATGCAAAGCATAATTATTTCTCACAATTTTCAAGTGAGAAACAATTATACTTTGCACCCATCCAAACCAATTCCAATAGTGCGACTAATTTTTTATTAGTATTTTTATTTTAAATGTCTTAACTACTCTATGATACTATGCTGAAAATATGTCAACCATGGTTGCCCCTTCCCCAGATCAAAAATCAAGCCAAAACATGATGAAAACAAGGTTGATGTTGCTAAAAAATATTGGCAGATAGCTGGGGTTGGTGCACGTTGATTCGATGTACTGGCCTAGAAAAAACATGTAAAATAGCTATAAAAACTTACCTTTTGTCCGTCAATGCGCCAGTCTTTGGCCTACATAATAATATTAAATAAAATAAAGAATAAAGTTAGTTTACCATTTTGCGATGATCAAGAACTATCACGTGGTGTACAACAATTGGACTTACCTTCAAAATTGAAGCCATTGGAGGGTGGCGGGCGGCAGGGGACCATGGTGTCATGTTTTTGTTTTTTTGTTGTTATGGGTTGTGTTTTTGGTGTGGGAATGGTGGTTGGTTTTGAAAGTCCACCATTGGTATCAGAAGATTTAAAAAAATACATGTGTAGGGTTTGGTATAAAACATAGACTCTGATTTTTTCGAAATCACTCCTACATACGTAAGGCTATTCTATAAAAAAGAATGTATCTTCCTCATTGGTTTCAAGTTGCAATTCGTATCTATTAAATGTGTAAGGCCGAATTTATTGGATTTCGATTGGGGTTCTTCTTTTGGGACATAGAACATTGTTGCAAAATCAGAAAATCAAAGAATAAAGGAGAAAATGATAGTTTAAATCCATTTAAATTCTTATAGGCCCAATTCAGGGGCGTATTTGCCCCATCTACCACCATTTTAAGGTAGTAAGGGGCATTGTTCTGCGTCTGATGAATGATTCATGGGGGGGGGGGTTGAGGTACTCAATGGTTCTGTTATGCAAGCCCTTTTGACTGGAATTTTAGGTGTTGACATGCTATCAATGAACACAACAAACTTTGACACCAGTATTGTTGATTGAGGACAGCTGGTGAACACAGCAATGGAAGACTCATATGTTTTCTTTTATTATCTTCACTTACAGCAAAAAGGGAACTAACAGGATGTCCCATGCTGCTTGAATGGTTGCCATCCTAGCTGGAGCAATTCGTTACATTTTTAATTTTTTTGGTACATTTCTATAGCATCATGGGCTCATATTGATTCCTACATTGAAAAATTGTTGTTGGAACTAATTTTGATTTTCGGGGAAACAGTTCTTTGCAACATTAGCAACTATTATCTAAATTAATTATTGTAATCTTTTAAATCTATGATACTACTAGCCTTACAAAAAACTATCTCTTGTTGGTTATCTGCATAGGGATAGGTTCTATGGATGATGAATGTCCTCACAACCAACAAAAAAAGAACACCACCATGGTGGAGCCGTACTCCAGGTCTATCGGAAATTAGATAAAACCCTCATGGTACCATCTTTGTGATGGGATGATCAAGGGTTCCATCAAAGGATTTTGTTTTTATCTGTAAATTGATAGAGAAAAAAATAATTATTAAAACTCATCTATTTAATTTTATTTTTTACATATTCCAACTTGATCAACACCCCAAAACAATCGAATTTCACTTCCCCTGTATTCCCCACCAGTCTCTCCTCATATGCCATCTCCCCTCTGTTGATTTTGCTTTTTAGGTTGGTTGAGGGCCTTGTTTTGTGGGTATTTGCCATCTGGGAGCCACCTAAGGCAAAGGCATATTTTTTTAATTTTTTGTCACTTAATTCATCACCACCAAACAATTGCAAAAAGCCCCCCCCCATGTCCCCCACCACTAACGGCAACTTTTGATTGGTTGTTGTGTCCCCCCATCAAATGGTGGCCATCACGGTAATAAAAATGGAGGGGTGCAGTGAGGCTTGGCATTCATTTTGAGGGGGGGAAATACCCATTTTTTAGTACTAGTGTACTTTTGGCTAATGTGATAGATAATTTAGTACTTTAGGTATTACCGATTTCTTGCAGGTGTGCACACCCTGTGTTTTTTTTTCCTGAGCAGCGCCCCCCCCCCCCCCGG
>JALLPB010000836.1:0-20425 GCA_036939975.1 Cyclostephanos tholiformis | reverse complement strand
GGAGGGGGGGGGGGGGGGGGGGGGGGGGGGGGGGGGGAGTATGGTTACGACGTCGTCGATGAGTTATATTATGGTGGATGCGTAAAAACTGGATCCCACCACACTCCTAGAGTCCTCATCCCAATTCGATCGGGGCGGTGGTGGTGGGTGGGTGGGTGGGGAGGGGAGGGGGGGGATAGACGAGATCCTCGACGAGCGGCGGGAGGGCGAGGCATCATCCGCCGGGATGGGGCGGGCGGGGGATAGAGTCAGTTGATGTCGTCTCTCGAAGGCGGCGGGATATACGTCGACCATAATATGACATGCGGATGACATTCCTTGGAGGTGGTGCCAAAACGAGACGAGAGGCGTTTGCCCCGTTCGATCCCCCCCACTGCAGCATCGCCCCATCCCACACACCGGCATATCTCCGGGAAGTTTTAGATAGTGACATCCTTGACTGTGACGATATTGGTGTCTGTCGTCGGTATCGTATCGTACATACCAATATTACAACAAAATCAGACACGCAGGTGAACTCATTTTACACCCAACAGGTATGTATCTCTGGCATAGGGGCTGGTGTGTGATAACGACACACTTATTATTATTTATCGAAGGGCCGATGAAAAAATGAAAAAATATGAAAACGGTGGCGCTAGCTAGTACTACGTGGTAGTCGTGTCGTATCAACAATAATATTATCTTCTCTCTCTCGTCGAAAAAATCAGATTTTTGATATTCTTTTATTAAAACACACTTATAACTTTTAGTCCATGTCCCATCATCGTGTGCATCGCCGTCCACCATCATCGCCCCTTCCCCTCCGTTATTCCATCGCAGTCGCGGTATCACTCGCACGAACAACGATACGACCCATCCATGGCCAACGACGGGGCCAGGCGGAATCGACGATAATATGGTGGTGCGGCGCCACCATCGAGGACGCGTCGACGTCCTGCCTCCAATCGTGTCCCCTCGGATACGGCTGTCCGGACGGTACGTACTGCTTCTCGGGGATTACATCCTGCGACGATGCGGTCGCCGCGACGACGACGACGACCACGGCGACGACTAACGCGTACGTCGTCGACGACGACGACGACGACGCATCCGGCCCCCCGACCATAACGTCGACGGGGACAGCGGCGGTCGAGGAAACGTTCCTCGCCATGAGGACCGCCATCGACGAACGTCTGTTCCTGTACGAGACGCCGCTGATGGACTGGGTCCCATCGTCGGTGTATCGATTCGACGGCTTCTTCGACGGTATGCGCATCATGCACTCGGAGGGCGTGGCGGGGAATACGCTCTACATGGGCGGGGAATGCCATCACTGTCACATGTACGGCCTGATCAACGTCGCGGCATTCCTGGCCCAGGCGATGAAGGAGACGATACGGTACGACGCTTGCGACGAGAACTCGTGGGATAGGGTCGGCGATCTAATGATGTACCCATTATCGAACGCGTGCGGACAGCTCGGGCAGAGTTATCAGGATTATCACTGCGACGAGGACGAGAGGCACATGGAATGCGCGGTGGATGCCGATATGACCATCACGGCGGTCACGAACGCGAGGTGGTGGGGCGCGCCGGGTCCGTTGAAATGCGGTCCCAGGTCGCTGTATCCCCAGACCGGATATTGGGATTACAACCACGTCTGCGATGACGTTTGGGCGGACCCGCCCAAGACTTGCGACGAGTACGACGGACAGCTGGGGGGGGGGGCGAATAACGACGTGCCGTACCCCAACGGCGCCGGACGTACCGACGTCGAGGGATGTTGCTGGTGGGGACGCGGGGTCATACAGACGTCGGGGATATGCAATTTCGGCAAGCTCAATTACTTCCTCGGCAAGCGAGCCGCGGACGACGGACGGGAGTCGAGGTATCCGGACATCGACTTCTGCGAGGATCCCGAGGTGATATGCTCCAGTCAGGAGCATTCCGAGTTGAAGTGGATCGCCGGATTCTTCTACTGGATCAATGCGGTCCAATCGTACGACGAGGGCGGCTGGAATTACATCGACGAGCTACGCGTCTACGTGGATGGCGGCATGTTGGGGGATGAATTCATCAACGCCGTGTCCGGAATAGTCAATAGGGGGTGTCATAATCCGCCCTGTGGGACCGGCGATCTCGACGGAGGTCCGGAAAGGGCGGATAACTTCCATCGAATCATAGACGAGATGAAGTTTGCGTTTGTGGATATTGTACCCGAGTCAACGGCAACTACGGCGCAGGATGATGGTAAGCAAAAAAAAAAAAAAAAACGAATTCATGTCTCGCCATTTTTTCATTTGCTCTCGCCTCCAATGTGGTAATCTAATTTCTGGGACACGATCAGGTCTAAACATTCTTTCTGAAACTCCCGAACCTACACCTACTACGCCTTCGCCGCTCCCTCCCGAAACTGCATTGCCGTTTCCAAACACTGACACTTCTGAACCCACGCCTTCACCGCTCCCTGTCGAAACTTCGTTGGATTGGCCTACGCCTTCACAACTTATAACTGATGTATCTGGAACTCCCGGCCCGACGCCTCCACCGCTCTTTGTCGAAACTTCGTCGGAATGGCCTGCGTATCTACCATCAACAATTGGTGTTTTTGAAACTCCCGGACCGACGCCTCCACCGCTCCACGCCGAAACGTCGTCGGAACCGCCTGCCTCTTCATTACCGTTTCCAAACACTGAAACTTCTGAACCTACGCCTTCACCGCTCCCTGCCGAAACATCGTTAAATTGGCCTACGTCTTTACCACTTACAACTGATGTATCTGAAACTCCCGGTCCGACGCCTCCACCGCTCCCTGCCGAAACTTCGCCGGAACGGCCTGCCTCTCTATCATTAACAACTGATCTTCCTTATCTTTTAATTGCCGAATCCGCTCCGTCTTCATCTCCACAAGTTGTCGCCGGAACATCCGAAAATCAAGCGCAAGCGGAATTTTCGCCATCTGCTGAGGAGATATCTGGGCCCGAAGAAGCACGATACGTATGCGGCGATGGAATGGACGGTGATGAATCTAATACAACCGCTGATGTTACATTTGATTACGACCTCTATAATGATATTGAGATATCGGTAGGAGAAGCTTTGAGAGATGTAAAGGAGTCGATGTTATCTGACATCACTGGCAGAATGGGCTGCAATCCTGTTTTGGTGACCGAAAGACGGTTACTGGCTGGGTTTGAACACATCATTGGCTTGACTTCGAATGTACAAGACATACCTGATCCAAATGCATCGGGATGCATTGTGAACATTGAGTCAGATGATACTGCCATATGCACTCCTGTCAGTGGCGGCTTCACCATATCTGCCAAACCAGGGACGTCTGCATCATTGCTCGAACAATCGTTGATGTCTCTCAAGACAATTGTTCGAGAAGGCATGGATTCAGGCCTCTACGAATCAGAGAAAACGCACAAGGCAATATACATAGGAGACCGTGAGAGCAATTCTTTCTCGCGAGCATCAGCGCCGCCAGATAATGCGCAGGGTCATGTCACGAAAGCATCAAACAAGAACCTGATAGGTGCTGTCGTTGGTCTTTCTTTAGCCTGTCTTCTCTTAATTTGTCTCCTATGCTTGCATGTCAAAAGGGCTAGGAGGGATAGGAGAACGGATAGATACGGAAGGGATGAGGAGGTGGCATTTGGCAAATTCAACAGGAATGTCTCGCGTACCCGCCGCACCTCCGGCTGGTCGAACATGGCACCAGAAAGTGACGATTATCTCGCAGGGCAACAACGCAGACCTCACATGCCCCCTCAGAATCGTAATCTGAGCGGTGAGGATACATATCGGGATGGAAGTGAATCGGGTTTCTATCGAACACGGCGGACCTCACGGACGGGTTACCCAATGCATCGGCACGAGAAAGCTACGTCAACGGGTCGGCAGAATGAAGGATCACCGTTTAGAATGGGAGAGGAGGCGGTCTCACAAGTTTCGTTGGAGGAAGGAAGCGATTCCAGCGACTCTGGTGACCCGAGCGCATTGACTGGAGATACTAGTGAGTGCCATCGCGTCAATGATACCGAAGAAAAGATCCCTTTCAGAGATGGAGGTGTGTGCGATAATACCCTCAACAACGATGAGCGAAAATCATATGTCGAAAGAACCCCCACCGAATTCAACGAATCGATAGATACGCCCAGGAGCAATCCATTATACGCAAGGGAAGAACGACAAAAGAGATTGGAACACGCCAGAGCCCGAGCTGCCCAACGCAAATCACTTGGCCTTTGAAACCGCCGGAGTAGTCGACATAAGATTTCTACTAGACTTCTATAGGAATCCATGTCTGAGTTGTTACCGAATTCGTCGTAAAGAATGTAGACTTTTATTGATCGTTTACTTCAGGTCACACAGTGATCGCTCAGATTTGCATCACGGCAAGTATACTCGCGCGTAATACCCTTTTTTGATTGGCACGCCCTGGAACTTCTTTTGCAAACATTTCCATGTAGAGAATGGATGAACATTGCATGTAAGCACATTCTACATCATGAAAGAGTCGAACGGGACTTCTTTATGAGAACGATCCCAACTGCCAAAATGACTTAGCATCACAGAGCCAATCTGTGTGAGCAGCTGGAGGCTTTGGCAGGACATCATCTCGCCCCGATGACGGGCGGGTGGTGTATCGCTGCATAGCGGTTTACCTATCGGCTGCCGCGGAGGCGAGGCCCTCGCTCAAATTGTGTAAGTATATCAATAATGCGAGGATATCATATATAATATTATTATTACCTAGGTATTTTTGTTAAAACTCTCGTACAATAACCTTAAATGGTAAGTTAATGCACATACATACTACTTGGGTTTTAGGGCTTATCTGCTTTATCCAGACGTCCGCCTCGTCCCACAAACAACACGTCGCTGCGAGGTAATAGTCGAGTCGTAGCCATCGTCTTGACGCTCACAAGTGAGGACGATATCGACTGGTGGGGTGGGGTATCGTAGGCATGGGCCTTAGGTAAGCTTCTTACACGCGACGATTTCGACCGAGAAGAGGGGTGTGGTTTTTTTGGCCAACGAAACCTTGCCTGGACGACGAGTCTCGAGCACCGCGCAAACAACCCATTCATGAGCAGGACCCTAGCAGCGGCCGCCATCGTCCTCGTCCTCGTCCCGACCTCGGTTTATGCATGGACCAAGCGCAAGGACGCACACGGCAAGACGATTATCGCATACTACGCATCCTGGTGAGTTTCACGACCACCTATTGACACGTCCATCCAACGTAATACGCTCATCCGTCTTCGTCGACCATGACGACCCCCATATGACTTCTCTCTTCTTCTCCTCCGCAAGGCAATGGTACGACCGCAACTCTCTCGCCAAGCCGTCCGAGCTCGATCACAGCAAGGTTACGCGATACAACTTTGCCTTCTTCCAGCCTAATGAGGAGGGCGACATATGGGGCACCGATCGCTGGGCCGATTCCATCGTTTTGTTCGGTGAACAGGAATGGAACCCCCCCGAGGGAGCACAGCAGTATTGCTCTTGGGACACCCCCAAGGGTCCGCCCGAACCCAACGCCTGCGCCGCTCGCAAGCCGGGGACGGGTCTGATAGAGCTGGCTCATGACGCGGGCGTGGAGGTGTACCCGTCCATCGGCGGGTGGACGCTGAGCAATAACTTCCCGAAGTTGGCGGCGAATCCGACGGCGCGAGTGGCTTTCGCTAATAATTGCGTCAGGTTGATCGAGGCGTACGATTTCGATGGGATCGATATAGAGTGAGTTTTTCTTTGGAGGAATACGAGGCCGACGCCACATCAATCCGAGTACTGCGCGAATCATTAATCTGACTCTACCCTCGCTCAACAATCGTCCGCGAACCATCGGCCAAATATAGCTGGGAGTATCCGGGATATGTTGATCACAACGGCACTGTGGAAGATACCGTAAATTATAGTTTATTCCTCGAAGAAATTAGAAAGGCGTTGGATGCTCATGGGCAGGAGAAAGGTCGGACCTATGGATTGACTGCCGCGTTGCCCTGTGGTCCTGAACTAATTGATAACATTCAGATTGATGTGGTGGTAAATTACTTGGATGAACTGAATTTAATGTCATACGATCTTCACGGGTGAGTTTAGACAATCTTTAGTGAGCGAAGTGTGGGTGGGGATGGGGTCGAGGATGGGCGGGGTTAAGGTCAACGATTGACGAGACCTTCTTGCAGTTATCTTATTGATCGCATTCGTTTGACCTTCGCTATCGTTGTCATCTTCTTGTTGCGATTAAGGGCGTGGAACAAAACGACAGGTGCCAATGCACCTTTGTACGATATGAAGGGAAGTGCAGATTTGTCGGTTCATGCGTGTGTGGAAATTTGGAAGAAGGGCGGGGGGCGCTCTGATCAAATGTAAGTTTTAGTCAATATGTAAATATTGTTCTCGTAGCATTGTAATGTACATTCATTTCGGATTTACTCATTATTTTTGCTTCGCACAACATTCCTTACCTTGTCTTTTCCGACGCAGCAATATCGGTCTTCCATTTTATGGACGAAGTGTTGCCGGCAGTGACCTCACTGGATTCGGACAGTCCCATAGTATGTCCCCGGATATGTCTACCTGGTTCGACGATGACGGTTCTCCACAGTGTAAGTCCATCGGATGTTTTGTCAAGTGAGTTCGTCTCCCTCTTGTCATTAATGGAGACTTGTTCGCCCTCCAAATGCACCCTCTAGATTACAACATTTTGGCCAAGTTAGACACATTCACAACAGACTGGGATAACCAAACCTTTACCGCATACGCATACTCAAGTACTGGCTTCCTCTCCTACGACGACGAACGCGCCATTTGTGAAAAAACTGATTACGCTGTGGATAATCAACTCAATGGTTTCATCATTTGGGAGATTTCTGGTGACATTTTGGAAGATGGTTCTACACCCCTCCTAGATGCTATGAATGCCAGGCTAAACGATTCCACGTTTTGTTGTGGTGATTTGTCATCGTACAGTGCAAGAGATGAAGGTGATGTGTCTCCAACAAACACCGGAACAACAAAAGAGGAGTGGTACGCGGACGTCGATAAATGTACATCAGCAGCCCCCCCACCAAGTAATATTGTGATGCTCTTCCAAACCGAAGAAGAATGTTGTGCGATGTACTACTGTAAACCACCGGACGTATCATGGTCATCTCCGACCCCCCCGCCAATTTCATCTTCAACTCCACCGCCGATTCCACCTCCAACTCCAACAGAAGAATGTTGTGTAATGTACCATTGCAGACCACCGGACGTAACATTTTCATCCCCAACTTTTCCGCCAATTACATCTACAACTTCACCGCCAATTCCAATTCCAACGTCATGGCCCATGTCAACGAATCCAACTCCAGTCACTCAATTACCATTTCTCAGTGATGTTCCTGAAACTTTTGAACCAACGCCATGGCCTATGTCAACGAATCCCACTCAAGTCGCTCCATTACCATTTCTAAATGATGAAACGTCTGAACCAACGCCCGACAGCACATCAGATAGAGGGGAGTGGTATTTCGAGGGCAGTAAATGTACCACAGCAGTCCCCCCACCGTCTTATGCCACGGTGTTCTTCCAGACTGAAGAAAAGTGTTGTGTGATGAACAATTGCATACCACCCGACTTATTATTTGGATCTCCAACTCTATCGCCAGTATCATCTCCAACTTTACCGCCAATTCCAATTCCAACTCCATGGCCTATGTCAATGAGTCCCACTCAAGTCACTCCGTTACCATTTCTAAATGATGTTGCTGAAATTTCTGAGCCAACGCTCCCACCGATCCTTTCCGAAACTGCATTATTGACAACATCTCTACCAATCACAACCGATGTTTCTGAAACTTCTGAGCCGACGCTTCCGCCATTATCTGCCGAAACTTCACGGCCTACGTTAAAACCAACAACTGATTCTTCTGAAACTTCTGAGCCGACTTCTCCACTGATCGCTGCCGAAACCTTATCGGAATGGCCAGCGTCGCTACCACCAACAACGGGTCTTCCTGAAACCCCCGGACCAACGCCTCGACCACTCCCCGCCGAAACTTCGTCGGAACGGCCTGAGTCTCTACCGTATACTACAGTCGTGTCTCCAACATTTGACCTTCCTTATCTTTTAATTGCCGAATCTGTTCCGTCTTCATCTCCACAAATGCTCTCCGAAATATCCGCAAGTCAAGTTCACGCGGAATTTTCTCCATCTGCTGAGGAGATATCTGGGCCCGCAGAAGCACGATACGTATGCGGCGATGGAATGGACGGTGATGAATCTAATACAACCGCTGATGTTACATTTGATTACGACCTCTATAATGATATTGAGATATCGGTAGGAGAAGCTTTGAGAGATGTAAAGGAGTCGATGTTATCTGACATCACTGGCAGAATGGGCTGCAATCCTGTTTTGGTGACCGAAAGACGGTTACTGGCTGGGTTTGAACACATCATTGGCTTGACTTCGAATGTACAAGACATACCTGATCCAAATGCATCGGGATGCATTGTGAACATTGAGTCAGATGATACTGCCATATGCACTCCTGTCAGTGGCGGCTTCACCATATCTGCCAAACCAGGGACGTCTGCATCATTGCTCGAACAATCGTTGATGTCTCTCAAGACAATTGTTCGAGAAGGCATGGATTCAGGCCTCTACGAATCAGAGAAAACGCACAAGGCAATATACATAGGAGACCGTGAGAGCAATTCTTTCTCGCGAGCATCAGCGCCGCCAGATAATGCGCAGGGTCATGTCACGAAAGCATCAAACAAGAACCTGATAGGTGCTGTCGTTGGTCTTTCTTTAGCCTGTCTTCTCTTAATTTGTCTCCTATGCTTGCATGTCAAAAGGGCTAGGAGGGATAGGAGAACGGATAGATACGGAAGGGATGAGGAGGTGGCATTTGGCAAATTCAACAGGAATGTCTCGCGTACCCGCCGCACCTCCGGCTGGTCGAACATGGCACCAGAAAGTGACGATTATCTCGCAGGGCAACAACGCAGACCTCACATGCCCCCTCAGAATCGTAATCTGAGCGGTGAGGATACATATCGGGATGGAAGTGAATCGGGTTTCTATCGAACACGGCGGACCTCACGGACGGGTTACCCAATGCATCGGCACGAGAAAGCTACGTCAACGGGTCGGCAGAATGAAGGATCACCGTTTAGAATGGGAGAGGAGGAGGACTCACATTTATCATATGAGGAAGGAAATGATTACCGCATTTCCAGAGTTTACGGCGATTCCAACGATTCTAGTGATCCCAGCGAATGGACTGGAGATACTAGTGAGGGCTATCGCATCAATGATACCAAAGAAAAGATCCCTGTCGGTCGACAGGATAAAGGTTCGCCATTTAGAATGGAAGAGGAGGAGGACTCACACTCATCATATGAGAAAGGAAGCGATTCTTGTGATTCCAGAGATTACAGCGAATGGACTGGAGATATTAGTGACGGCGATCGCGTCAATGATACCGAAGATAAGATCTTCGTCAGGTATGGAGATGTGGGGTATTATAGTTCCTACAATCAACACTCGTACGTCGATAGCATCCCCACCAGATACAACGAATCGATTGATATCCCCGGAAGGAATCCATTCTACGCAAGCGAGGAGCGACAACAGAGAATGGAACAAGCCAGAACCCGTGCAGATAGAGGTGTGGGTTATGAGAGTTCCTACAATCGACACTCACACGTCGAAAGCATCCCCGCCAGATACAACGAATCTATTGATACCCCCAGAAGGAATCGATTTTACGCGAGTGAGGAGCGACAACAGAGATTGGATCAAGCCAGAGCCCGTGCTGCGCAACGCAAATTACTTGACAGCCGGAGTAGTCGAGATTAGATTTCAACTAGACTAAAAGGAATTCGTCGTGGACGGGAGGTTTATCATATGATCGTTTACTCATATATGTAACACATAGATTGCTCAGAATTACATCTTAAACTTATTAATACATTCTCTTTGATAGGCACGCCAAATCAAATCCATCTTTCACATTAACAAAAAAATCCAAGAAACTTGAAGATACCCTACTCGATGTAAGCGCGTTCCTCATCATTGGATGTTGGGGTCGAATGGAAAACAACCCCTCCTCCCATTTTCCTTTCGAGGCACCATTGACATCATCGAGATCGCGCGTCGCGCGTCCCCCCCCCCCCCCCCCCCCCCCCCCCCCAAGGACTAATCTAGTCCATGGCCGGAAAATCGCCACGACGGCCGATTATTAAATTACTCCCGCGATTGCGTCACCAGCATCGACGCCATGCCCATCGCCGCCAGGTCGCTCGATCGGGACGTCCTGCCGTCGCCGCGGTATCTCGTCCCCCCCGCGATGGCTTTATCGTCGCTGTAATCCTCGGTCGGGCTACGCCTAATCGTGTCCGTCCTGGTCGTTCCCGCATCGCATTTCATGTCCCCGCCGTATATGGCGCCGTACTTCCTGGTCCACTCGTCGTCCTCGCCTTCGGTCGCGCTTTCGTCGTAATAATCGTCGCGATTGGAATAGTTCTCCGTATCCGTCGAACTTTCATAATCCTCGGAGTGCACGCTCCTCATGTCCAGCTTGTCATTGGATGGCAGTAATTGGACGTCGTCGGGATCGCGCGACGCGACGCCACCATCGACGAGCGGCGGCGGGATCGATTTCGACGCGTCTTCCGACTTGGGTCCGTCGCTGTAATGCCTTCGCTTGCGTCGACGATTGTACATGACGAGGAGGGCGGCGAGGACGATTGCCAATACAAACAACGTAACACCACCGGCCACGAGTCGACGGCCGTTACTGCCATCGTCATTGTTGTCCTTCGTTTCCATGTTGGCGCTCTCGACCACGGCATCGACGTCGGAGTAGTCGTCGTTTCCTCCGCTCGGCGAAGGGGCGTTCGCGGTACGCTCGCCGACGTACACGACCTTGATGACCTCGTCGGTCGTGAACGAGTCAGACCTCATCCCATCCTCGATGTAGGTTAATAGCTCCGCCTCGATTCGTGATGCCGCATCATTAGCGGCGTCGGCATTCGAGGAGCTACTCGGTAGCCACGCCGTCATGTACCCCCTCATTGGGGTGCAATTGGCGGAGGATGATACCGTGCATGAGTCTTTCGTCGAATGACGTTTTCGTCGACGAGGTATGCACATCAAAGAGAGCGCGAGCGAGAGAAAGAGAGAGAGCGAGAGAGAGAGAGAGAGAGAGAGAGAGAGAGAGAGAGAGAGTGATGTGCCCCAGGAATCCAAAGGTGGTGAGTTCATATCGTCCCCGGATTAACAATTTACATGTAAGAAAAATGCAATGTACATGGGATTGAAACGTACATGCGTTCGCCATGCTCTCGTCCGTGGGCAAACCATCCAACGCGATCAATCTCCCACCATCCCCCTCCACCTCCACCGATCGAAGGTGCGATCGCAATAGTCGTCGTCGTCGTCTAGTGGTAGTGGCGGAGCAATCGATCAATCCGTATTTCGTCGCCATATCGTACGCGATGATATTTTCGAATTCCGACAACGCGTCGTCATCGAGGGATGACGACGCGGCGTGCAATTCGTAATCGTACACGACATTCAATTTCGTGGCATCGCTCGGCAAGGACGACGATGAGGAGGAGGCGTCGCCGTAGACGTCGCCGTCGCTGTCGTCGTAGTCGCAGCCGTAAAAGGACGATTTCGTTTCACCCAGTGATGATGACGACGATGACCCCTCGGTCGCGGAGGATGCCGTCGTCTCCTCCGTCTTCGTCCCCGATGTCATCGCGGTCATCGACGTCGTCGGACGCGTCGTGGGAGGAGGACTCGTCGCGGCGGGATTACCAACCGACGTCGGCTCGACGCCCGACAGGCACGGTATCGTCGACGCGTCGATTACGAAGTCGTCGTCGTAATCGTCGATATCGCGCCCGACGGACGTGGACGCGACGATGACCTCGCCGGTCTCGGCATCGATGACGTCGGGCACGGCGCTCATGATCCACGACGCCTCGTCGTTCGATGCGCACGGCACGGCGTTCTCCTCGTATGCCATGTTGAATTATATATATATATATATATATAATATATATTATGGCCGTTTGTTTGGGAGGTATTTGGGTAACGATTGTTGATTAGTGAACGCGTAGTAATGAAAGGTTCTATAATTCAACGCCGAGCGAGGGGGCGAAACGTGAAATAATGAAGGCGTGTGTGTTATATCGATATTATGGGCAGATGATTTTCTCTCGACATACACATTGTTGTGTTTGTTTTTCTCTCTTTGGACCGGTTCAAAACGCCGTTTGGGCGATAGAGAGAGGTGTGCCTGCGCAGTTGAGTTTTGTCGTGTTCTCTTGATCACACATTGGTTGGGACAAGCAATACGGGAATGATCGAATTATTTCAGAATTGTGATGAGCAATTACTAGTATTTATTTAATTTAGGCGGGGATTATATTCGAATACTCGAATAGCCGGATAGACTTTTTTAGGAAGGTCGGCTTCTGATTTCTCGTTTCTTTTTTCTTGCGCCTGTTCAGATTCCTTCCCGAATATAATCGCTGGATAGCCCGATAGCCAGATAGGCGGTAATTTTTGCATGGCGGGAGCGTTTTTGGAGGCCTCTCTGCGGGGAGCCCTGTTTTGAAATAGTAAGGTAAGTGTACTTTTTCATTGGTTTGAAAAATAAGGGGAATTTTTGCCACAGCGAGATGGACGGAGCTCCGATCTTAGGTGTCCACCGCTTGTTGGTTATACACAACAATCAACCAAACGATGGTGTCGGCGGTGGAGGGTACGTTTGAGGGAAAATGCAGCCGGGCAGAATGCGTGGGGGAGGACGTTTACTCATCGTTTTGGGCGGCGAATTGAGCGTCGGAAAAATTGGAAATAGAGAGAGCAACGGGGCCTTGGATTTCGATGGCTTCTGCTGGATGGGGGGACGCAACAACCAACCAAAAATGGGCCGAAATGATGGGATATCTTTGGGGGAAGATGGCTCACAGGGCGATGACGATTGGGGAGGACGCTGCCGCATCGTTTGTGCCAACAGATTTCGGGGCAAAAATAAAGATAACGAATTTTGTCGTGGGTATGTGGCCGCCAATCGACGACTGCACGCAACAACCAACCAAATTAACGCGGGCGCGATGGGCGGAGGATATCTCCGTGATGGACTGGTCAATGGCTGTGTTGAAGGGTTTTATTTTATTTTGTAAATCGGCGGAGAAATAATATAATTTAATAAATTGACCCGCCCAACTCGATTACCCCCAAAACGATCCAATCGCGCTCCCCCTGCGCCCCCCGTCGTTCTCTCGTCCCATTCTATCCCCCGTCCGTCAAGGCCGCTCGTTTTTGGTTGATTGTTGCGTTTTTCATGTCGTTTTGAAGCCATCTAAGGCCGCGACGTATTTTTATTTTTATATTTTTCGTCGCCATTTGCGGCCGCCAAACGATTACGAAACGCCCCCCCCCATACGTTTCGCCGCAGTTGCGCGCCTTCTCCAATGTCTCTCCTCCCACGGCCGACACCGACTTTCAGCTGGTTGTTGTGTCCCCCGGTTTGATGGCGGCCACCTACGGCCATGGCCCCTTCCCCCTATCACATAATTTTCGTCGATATAATTAATTCGACAACAAAACCGGCGACGAGGCGTCACCCCACACATTCCGCCAGAGCCGCGCGTCCTCCCCGACTAACCCTCCGTTTTCCATGCCGAATTTCAATTGATTGTTGTGTAATAATTTGCAAAATGGCGGCCACCCTAAGGCGCAGGCATCTCCCCTCTCCGATCTATTTTTTGACCCCTCTCATTTCACCCCTCCAAGCAAGTGAACCGACGACAGCGTATGCAATCCCGACAGCTTGCGGCCTGCGCATGGCGTTGGGGATCAGCGGCGCCATGATTTGATGGCGCCTCCAGGGCGTCTGACGGAAAAGAGGCCATGGTGGCGATGCGTAATTATTTATAGTATAATAGGAGAGTGTGCAAAAAAACCTATCCGGCTCTCTATCTGGACCTCTTCCGGGGAGCCAGATAGGCGCCTCTATCTGGCTCTGGGAGGCGGGCCGGATAGAGAGCCGGGAAAGTCTGTGCCAAAAAAGAGCGAGAAACAGGTTTTTTTGGCGATTTTTTGCGATTTTTTTCCTATTCAAGCCAATCTAATCAAAAAATTTGGGCCGGATAGCCGGATAGATAGGTCGGGGGGAAATTTCAATCGTGGATTCTTGATGAAAACCTATCCGGATTTCTATTCACCGAATATAATCCCAGCCTTAGACGAGTGGGAAATTTACTTCCTTCCCTTGATGTTGAAAGCAGCTCGCTGCGTAATGCTACTACTAACCCGACAATTAGCAGAGCATGGTGCTGTCGAGCCCCGAAAACGGAATGAGCTTCCCTCATTCCGTGTCCCCATCGCCGTCTGTCCATCGTCCCAATAAATCTCACTTCTGATCCCGCCATCAAAAAATCCGGGGGTTCTTCACCAACCCACCGACCCTCGCTCTCATCTTCTGTCTACCTAGGCCCCCCCCGGCCAGGCGGAGACGACAGATGCTGTTCCGGAAGTGCCGGCACTTAGACTTGATACAGCTACATAGGAATAGTTGGAGATCGATGGAATTGCAAAAAGTGCAAACAAATTTCGAGGAGGCAGGAGGGTTGGGATGGGGTAGGATAGGAGGCGGGATTTAGGGACGGCCTCTGTCATTTTCAATCAAAGATACAGGTGAGATCCATCATCGCAGTGCGGATGTGCACCGACCATCGATTTGACATCGTCGTGATATCCAAAGACACGTGGGGTAATATTATCCTCTCTCTCAAATAAAATTAGTATTATTTTTTCGGTAAAGTTCGCCTCGCCGAACCGCACTCAAAAGTTTCACACGTCATCTTATCTCGCCGCAGACAAAGAGCGAGAATAACGCCTACAATATTTAGTACAAAGCCATGCTAGCCACATCCTCCGCCGCTCGCACCCTCCTTGCCCGCGCCGCCTCCCAGCGCACCACCGCGCTCGCGCTCGGGGGGGCCGTGCGCACCATGGCGTCCATCGATCCCTACTCCGATTACGGCAAGTCGGTATTCACGGGACGAGTCGCGGACGAATACCTCAAGAAGCACGGCAGCTCGGGATCCATACTCAAGGATCCTAGCTGGACGAACAGCCACGCCGATACGGTCGCCAAGGCGGTCCTTGATTGGTGAGTGTTTTTTTTTTCCTTTTCCCCCTGCCCTCGCCCTCCTTCATTTCGCGGTTCCGGCGTCGGGAGGTTATGACCGGGAGAGATGGAATCGGGCGTCTCTCTCTCCTCTTTTCATTATATTACATATGTATAATATATATATATATATATATATAATATTGGTTCGTGCCCCCTTCTTTGGTGTGTGTGGAGGGAGGGAGGGAGAGAGGGAGGGGGGGGGGGAGGGATAGATAGAGAGGCTCTCAAATCCCTCCCATCTCTCCCTCTGCCCTCCCATCCCTCGATCCCCCCCTCACCCTTTTTGCCTGAAGAGAGGGAAGGGGGGAGGGATTTGGAGAGACTCCATTGGGGGGGGGGGGGGGTATCGTGTTGGGTTGGTTTTTGGCTCAATTGGATTTTTTATTACTCTCGTCTCTTGTGTAATATCTTAACTCACGCGCACGTGTCTCCCTCCTCCTCCATATCCTCCTCCTCCTCTCTCGTCGTCTCAATAAAAATAACTATATAAAATCGATCAACCACGACCGAATCAAACACCAGGGCCATCGACCGCGGCGCCAACACCTACTGCCACTGGTTCCAGCCCATGGCATCCTCCGGCGTTCGACACGGCCAGACAGGACAGGTCCAGAACATGATGATGAAGTTCAATCGTAACACGAACGACGTCGAATTCGACTTCGACGGTAAGATGCTCATCAAGGGTGAGACGGACGGTTCGTCCTATCCCAACGGCGGACTGCGAGCCACACACAAGGCGGGCGGATATTTGGCCATCGATACCAGCTCCCCCATATTCCTTAGGGGGGATACCATCTTCATCCCCGCCGCGTTCGTCAGTTATCACGGCGCGGCGCTCGACGAGAAGACTCCCCTGTTGCGTTCGAACGCGGCGCTCAACACCCACGCCACTCGCGTGCTCGAACATCTCGGGCTCGACATGACCGGTAGGAAGGTCGTATCGAACATTGGCCTCGAACAGGAATTCTTCCTAATCCCGCGCGATCAGTACTACCGTCGTCCGGACTTGCAGCTCGCGGGACGTACCATCATCGGCAAGGACGCTCCCCGAGGACAGGAGATGTGCGATCATTACATGGCCCCCCCGAGCATGGCGAATCCGGCGTTGGCGTGCATGCAGGAGATACAGGACGAGTGCTGGCGCATTGGCATCCCGCTGAAGACCCGTCATCGCGAGGTGGCGCCGAACCAGTACGAATTCGCGCCCCTGTACGGATTGAACACCACCCAGGTCGATCAGAACCTCATGGTCATGCAGATCATCGAGGAGGTGAGCGCCCGGCATGGATTGGCGGCGTTGTTGCAGGAGAAGCCGTTCAATGACGTTAATGGAAGCGGTAAGCACAACAATTGGTCCATCGCCACGGATGACGGCGTCATGTTGTTGCATCCCACGAAGTTGAACGAGGCCACGAAGCATCCCTATGCCCTCGCGGTGGTCATGGCTGCGGTTTGCTCGGCGGTGGACGAGCACGGCGATCTAATGCGCATGGCCATCGCTACGCCCGGTAACGATTTCCGTCTCGGAGCTTGCGAGGCCCCTCCCGCCATCGTATCCACCTACCTCGGAGACGACATGACCGCGTATCTCGAGGCGTTCAAGGATGGCAAGAGCGGGGAGTATGTGCCCCACACCAAGATGATCGACCTGGGTGTATCGGAGGTCGAGCCATTCCAGGTCCCGGCCGAGGATCGCAACCGCACCTCCCCCTTCCCGTACGGAGGCGCACGCTTCGAATTCCGCGCGGTCGGTTCGTCCCAGAACACGTCCATGGTCAACACCGTCCTGAACACCATCGTTGCCGAGAAGTTCGCGGAGTTCGCGGACGCTATGGATGCCGGCGAGAAGCCCGAGGAGCTCGCCCGGAAGGTTCTGGAGAAGCATTGGAGGATCATCTTCAACGGGAACAACTACTGCGAGGAGATGCAGAAGGCCCTTACCGAGCGCGGCATCTGGCGTATCGATTCCGGCGTCGAGGCCATCGCGCGCCTCACGGCACCCAAGAACATCGACCTCTTCGAGAAAATGGGCGTACTGACGAAGGACGAGTGCCACAGCCGTCAGAACATCATGCACAGCCACTACGTCGGGACCATCGAGATCGAGGCCAAGTGCCTCATCGACATGATCCAGCAGCACATCATCCCCTCCGTCAAGGCCGCCGGCGTCGGGCCGCTCGACGACCTGGAGGGAGCCGTCGCCACCATCAAGACCGCCATCGCCGATATTCATCACGCCGAAGACCCATACAAGGCCGCCCAGCTCAGCCGAACCCTGAGGTTGGAGACCATGATCGACATCCGCGCGATCTGCGACGCCGCTGAGGAGGTCGTGCCGGCCAATTTGTGGACGTTGGCCACGTACAAGGAGCTTCTGTTCCTGGATTCTCACACCTCAGTCCCGTCTGAGCCGGCACAATTCTACGGCGACGAGTAAATTCACTTTTGACGGCTACACATGGGAACAGGAAGAATCAATTGCACCTATTTTTGATCCGTATAGTGACATGGGTCGACGTTTTAGATACGGTGTTGCCATACAGTTCCTTTGAGTGTCAATCAATAATCCCATTTTCGCTGACGAGTATCGTTTGATAATCGTTATTTGGGTTAGTTTAGTCTCTTTCAACTACTACATCGAGGTAAATCTAGTAAATCTGTATTTCACGTTCTATGCTTTGGACTATTTTTTCGATGCCTTCAAATGTAACTTTGTAGCCGCTTTACAAGTGATTGTCATCTGACAATTATTATTTCGCACGAGCAACATTCAATAATGTGAGCCACGTCGTATCAAATATCTTCCGGCATCTTTGAGATTAAGAGCATTTCTAGACAGATCTTCGCTTTCCTCAAATGTACAGAAAAAGTGCCTATAGTACTGGCTAGTGATACCATTTGAACAGCGATGAGTGTTCCGATGAGGACTTCATACAAGCATGAACAACTGCTTCAGAACTCTCGCGAGTGCTTCTTACAACATGCTGAGTTGTATGTGTCTGCTGCACGCTAAGACAGTTGAAGATACTGCCAAGCACCGGAGTTGCAAGGAGTGCTCATCTGTCTGAATATTATAAGGCATTGACTGTTCGCTGAAAGAAAAAAATGTACACCACCGTTCAGGTTAAAATAGTAGCCAGAGACATCTTATAGAGTGGAAAAGAAAGAATCTCATACGAAAAACGTAAATCTCTACTTAGAGGGCACAACAACAATCTAAAAGAGTTCAGAGTCCTCTCCACAAAATATCAACCGTCACTTGTCACATGCAATACCAATGCCGAGACCGATTAGAACCAATCGGAGGCATCTCTGTTACAACCGTCCAATCGGAGTCGTTGGAGACTTCTGGCTCATCGGTCTCTCTTTCAGAATTGCAGGAGTGGTGCTCTTGGGGGATCGAGGGTCAATGTTTTCGCTGATGTCGTCATCAAAGAAAAAATGAGGAGTAGTTGAGATCTGGTTGTTGTTAGACGAGAAAGAGACTTCGACCAAAGACTCAGATCTCTTGGGGGTGTTCTTTGCTATAGACTTGTTCTTAGCTTTCAGAGAAGAAATCTCCTCGTCTTTTCGATTGAGGAGCTCTGAGAGCAATTCCAGCGGCTTCTGTAGAGAAGATTTCAACGATGAGATTTCCGTGGCCATCGACGCAATCTTTTCATCCTTGTTGGCCATTTCCTTCATCATCGTGGCAATTGCATCGTCCCTTTTCAAGATTTTTTGATCTAGGAGGATGATCTCGTCTTCCAGCTGCCTCAACAAAGCGATCTCTTGATCTTTGCAATCAATTTTGGCCTCAAGAGTTGAGTTTTCGTCCTGGAGGGTCTTAATGGCCGCATCTTTCTCTGTCAATTTCTCATCTTTGTACGCCAACATATTTTCAAAGAGCCACCTTGGTAAAGCTTGTTCTTTCTTGGATTTCTTCCTGCTAGGCTTGCCTAGTGCATTTCTAATCTTCAGGTCCAATATGTTACTAACATTGTTACTGTCCAGCATGATCTGGTCGAGAACAGAGTTATATTCGATGACTTCGGCCAGCTTATCAGCCCCGGCATCACTAATTCTATTCTGACCGAGGAGAATGACGCGAATGCTTGTATTGAAAAGCAAAGAAGTGGCAAGACTGACAGCGCCATCATCACCGATATTATTGCCTCGTAGGATCAGTACTTCAAGCGAGCTATTGCTCTTCAACGTTTCGGCCAAGTACTTGACTCCATCGTCGCCGATCTCGGCCCCTTCTAGATTGAGTTGTTCGAGAGTTTTATTGTTCGCAATTGCGTTAGCTAACCGTTTTGCTCCCTGCACAGTTTCGTATAATATGCGAGGATGATTGGAGTGAAAAAAAGGTGAGTGACAGTTCGAGACCCACTTTTTTGGAAAAAGCCGGAGAATATGTCATACTTGTCAAGTATGTTAAACTGATCGTACATACCTCCACGCCGATCTTGTTGTTGTACAGATTCAAAATTTTGAGTGATTCGTTCGTGGCGAGGGCATTTGTGAATACATCGTCAGATAGGGTAATCTGGTTGAGCATCAAATCCATCTCCGTGACAATGGTACTCTTCTCGAGCACCTCGGCCAAAACCTCGATGTCGTCATCTTTCAAATCCTTGCAGGCGAGTGTGATCTTCGTCTCCTTGACGAGGCTATCAAAATCCATGTTTTATATCTTTGTGGGTCAATTCTATTAATCTGCTGTGTCTAGGGAGAGCAGAGATTTGTCAGAAATAATAGTATGTGGTGGGGGAGGAAGTTGTGTTGGGATGAGGTGTCAAATTTCAATTGAGAACACTCCTACGATACCTCTCTTCATCCTGTTGTGCGATACTAGCTAGATATCATCGTAGAAGGGAGAAAAAGATTCGCTGACTTGGAGAATCTATCCAAAACTGTACGAAATCCACAGTAGAGGTGAGTCTTTCTCTCATTTCTTTCTAACATACGTGGTAGTCGTATCTATCATGGTTCTCTAAAAAAAATTCACAAAGAATGGATTTTCTGCGGGGCAGAAGTACCATTTAGTAACTGAAGGTACCATAATATTAGGGAAAATAATAGATAGTCAAAAAACAGTCATGATTCCTATTACCTATCGTCCTCTCTTTTTCTGTCCGTCGTCCGTCAGAAAAAACCATTACGGTTAATAGCGAAATCATTAGGGCTATATTATTGGTTCATATATAAGTAAAAGCACAGTGAGGAAGGTGAGT